>JAOTRI020152771.1:0-10124 GCA_028564885.2 Zoanthus sanctaehelenae
GAATAGTCCATTCGGCCTACGGCCTCGTGGACTATTACTCGTAGTCCATTCGTCCTCGAGGTCTAATTGTTAAATAGATAGTCTCTGTAGGATGTAATAAGTAATGCAATGACGTTACTTTCCTGCTTTTCAGACGCTTTCGTTCAAAAAGCAATCCTATAGAAAACTAAATTAGCAAGAAGAGTATCAAATAAAGAGTTACCAGAGATTTGGCTGATATTTCATCTGTTTGTTTTGTAACTTGTTTGAACGCACTGGTAACAAGATTAACGTCATCAAGAGAAGTGACGTTTATGCTACTCACTTGGTCGACTATCCTGTCTCGCATCTAGATTTGAAAAGAAAAGAAACATTTTTCAACAGTCTCAAAAATTGTTAAATCAGCAAAGTTATGCATCAAACAAGAATATAACGGTCATCCTAGGGAAATAGTCAGCTGGCCGTTGTATACAGCGTAACCGCTGTACTTAGTTTCCCTTTAATAAATTTCTCAATTAATAAATAGGTTTTACATGCAATAAACCACTCAAGTTACGTGTTATTACCAAAAGGGTCACGAATGAAGAAGTGCTAAGGAACTAGAATTTCTCTCTCTGTCTGAAATCTCACTCTTTACTACATTCAAAAGTTAAGAGGTCTGCAATATTGAGGTAGGCTTGCTAATACCTAAACTTAAACTTGAAGAGGTAGTTGTTGATAAATATTTTACGGCAAACCAAAGTTCCATAAAGAATCGGGTTTACTATAGAAAAGCAGTAGACAAAATCATAAAAACTAACCTCTGTTCTTTGCTGCTTCTCTTTCTCTCTTTGTTTTCTCGCTTCCTCTTCCTTCGCTTTCTTAACCTCCGGATCCTCTTCAGGTTGACTAGTTCCCAGGCTGTCAGTTGACGTTTGATCGGTAGGTAACTCCCCATCTGAAGTGCCCTGGGTTCCAGTGTCTTTACCCGCCAGTGTGTTGAGAAAGTTACTAAGTGTAGTAATTGATTGAATGGCTTTGTCCTTATCAACAGAAGAATCAGAAACATCGCCAATGTTGCCAAGAATTGATGAAAGGTTCACATTTTCAGGTTGCTTTACCTAAAAGTGAGACCAAAATTCAGGATCTTTCGATAAATGAAAAGGTGCTGCCTTTGCCTTAATAATATCAAGAAATGGTTAAACCTTTGTGTATTCTAAAACAAGAACACTCAACCGAAGATCCAGTTCTTTCTAAACTACTTGGAGGGACTTAAAAGAATCCACACACTTGTCATAAAAGAGCAGGGTAGTGTACTTTGGTGCCCTGCGGTTACTAGTTACGTCGCTTATACTCTTACACAAACTCATAACAAAGTAGCTGATATCAGCTGTAGTAACAAAAACCTTTTAAGTTAACTTAAAATTTAGCAACACCAAAAAACGTCAAAACCAATATCAGCCAAAAAGCTCCACAACATCTAAACATTACGCAATTTTAATTCTAACGAGACATCAAGGCTTAATGTTTCAGGTATACCTTAGTTTGGAGTGTAATCTGGTTGCTGAGCCCCAAAGAGTCTGTAACTCTTACAAGAAGATATAGCTTATAATCCTTTGCTGGATCACCAACTGGGAGCACAGAACGAGCCAATGGGAGTGGACCCGACGATATGCTAGTGATGTCTCCGTCCTTTTCATACATAAATTTGTAGGTCAGCGGTAGGTCAGGGTCAGACCAACCTTGACACCTGATATCAAACTGAGTTTTCATTGCATCACCAGTAACAGGGTCAACAGAACAGCGTCCAGTAACTGGAGGTTTGTTAGTTTCCAATTCCATTGTAGCGTTACCAGCTTTTCCTCCATTCTTTCTGACACTAACGTATAAACGGTATTTTTCACCTGGGCTCAGTTTGGATGAAACCACGGTCAGAGAAACTCCCGTTAACCCGGTTGGAGTATTACCAGCGGGATTTTCAACGAACGTTTTTCCTTTGAAAAGTTGCCAGTTATAGAGGAGCCCGGATGTACGAACACAATCTGTGCATACTGCTCTCAAGACCAGATTGTTTTCGGGGTTTGTTTTTTTCTCGCAGTTGCTTTCACATCTGTGGGGAAAATGGAGAATATTTGCTCTAATACATTTGATGAAGACGCTAAAGACGAAAATCGGTTGAAGATTTATATCAATGGTTGGTTTTCACACAATCCCATGAGATACAAATGACAATAGACACAGCGGCCATGTTGATGTACAAAACAAAAGAAATAATCAAAATTCTTTTGTTAAGAGTATACCAACATGGCAGCTATAATAGAGTGTTTTCACACAATCCCACGAGACACAAAAGACAATAGACATAGCGGCCATGTTGGTGAACAAAACAAAGAAATAATCAAAATTCTTTTGTTAAGGGTACACCAACATGGCCACCGTGACGTCAAGTGAGACCGCTCTATCATCACATGTACAGACACAAAGTAAATTTCCAATGTCTCATACGAATTCGTAAATACTTGATAATGCTAAACTGAAAATAGATATATGTATATATTATGTCATATAAAAATAAAAAGAAAAAATATTTTTAAGATTTCAAAGAAAACTTTGTATTCAAGATTGACATGAGAATAGAAGTGCGGAAGCGATTTTTCTCATCCGAGGCCCCAAACGACATTTTTATATAAACTAGGGCCGGTTCCTCGTATTACGAGTTTTGTTTTAACAACTACCGCTGACTATGCCTAGCCATAGGAAAGTAACTTTGAAAAGATTTTGAGATATTCTAAAATTATGAAGACGTTCGTTTTAGAAATTCGTTGTAACTTCATAATGGCAGTGAGAATTGAGCTTAAATAAATGGTTTTGGGTAGGTTTTGTAAAGGTTAGCAAGATTTTGCGTAATATCGATGTTTTGCGTGATATTGAGGCTCTGTGTAATATCGATGTTTTGCGTGATATTAAGGCTCTGTGTAATATCGATATTTTGCGTGATATTGAGGCTCTGTGTAATATCGATGTTTTGCGTGATATTGAGGCTCTGTGTAATATCGATGTTTTGCGTGATATTGAGGCTTTGTGTAATATCGAGGCTTTGCATGATATTAAGAAGGTGATATATCTTGCACAGTGTAAACATTCTCTGCAGGTTAATACTATCAAATACTATGGCCAATAACCAAATCCTGCGCGCTGATTGGCTGAAAATCGGTCCAATAACTTCCCATACAGGACCGGGAAGTTATTAAACCGATTTCTAGATGACGAGAGCGTGCGTTTGTTCGCTTTTACTAATCTAAAACTGACACCGTGTAATAAATATCTTAATAACTATCTTTTGCTCGGTCAGACCGTGAAAATATTTGCCCTCGCTACGCTTGATCAGTACTGTGAAAGACCTCGGGTAAATATTTTCCCAGACAGACCTCGCACTCTGTTATTAACCCTTTAAATCCTAGAGTTATTGTTAAATTCTCCCAACTTGTTCCTATACTTTTTATTGAACAAGGTTGAGAGAATTTTTTTGTTAATCTTCTGTAATTTGCTTTGCGTGATCAACTCTCAGTTTCTCATGGCCAAATGTTTTATTTTGTATGTGTTATGTTAGGAGAAGTTGGGTGTTGATAACCAACTAGGACTTAAAAGGTTAAGATGTTTTTAAAACTTCATTAGCTCACGCACTTGTCACAGTTGGGGAAATAATCAAAATGAAAATTAGATAAAATTAGCTTGAAAATTGAATAAATTCGAAATGAGTCACTTAGTCAGCGGTAGTTGCCAAAAAAGGACAGCAAGGTTAACTGGATTTGAAGACGTGTAAAAAATACCGTGATTGTTTTTTCTCTCACTCTTCCATTTGATTGGCTACTCGTGAATCATGTGCCACATCTCGATTGGACAATGAGGATTAGCAATCACCTGACTCCAGTTATCAAACTCTGAACCATCAGCCGAGGCACTCAGTACAACTTGTCCGACCCTCTCATGGCACCCACTCGAGTCCTGTACCATCACTGTAAACACAAGGGTCATTGTGTCTAGCACGTTGTCTCCATGGAGATCAAACGAAAACGCTTGAGCAAATTTTGGATTGACAGTTTTCTTCTTTACACGGGTTTTCTTTTTGGCCAGACGCGTATGAGACGAAAACAGCTCCAGTTTTATATAAGGATCTGCAATTTAAAAATCATCTAAACATTGGTATCGAGTAGAAATCATTGGGCTTAATTGAGAAGCATTCCTGAGACGCTAATACGCCATTCACCCTGGAAAGTATGTTTGGAGAATACCACATTTGCGTAACCCAGGAGACTGGGCCTTATCCAAGAAGACGCAAAAATCTAACCATTAGCATATGTTACAAAAAGTTATTTACAAAAATAATAATCTTCGCATTTAGTTCTATATAAAAATGGCCCTTTTAACGGAACATATGTTAACAGTCAACAATGTTAAAACGAGAAACATCTAGAAAATAAAACTAAAACCTGTCATTTAAGAAAAAGTTGAGTAATATTTCAGGCTTCACTCGATTACTGCAGTAACTGCCAGCTATCACTAGCAGCAAACCAACCCAGCACTTTAAGTTTGACAGATTGGGTACCTGACACTTGCCGCGAAATACTAACCAATAAAGAATAGCACTGCTGCAAAAAACCTTAATAAAGTGATAAACAAGATTTTTTGTTAGTTTCCATATATTGTCATTCGGTATATGAGCTGATAACCGAGATTGAATGAGCCAATCAGAACGCCAGAAACTCAATATTCGAGGTTGAAAATTTAATAATTACGCATACTCGTGCTGTAACCGCGAACTATAAGTAAATGTCCAGAGAAAAAGGCAATTCTGCCTGATGTAGTGCATATATAAAAATCACAAATAGACTTGCACGCTTCATTTTAAAAAAGTGCTTGCTCGGCCTGGAACCTTATTGAAGCCTGACGCACGGTAGACTGGCGTCTAACCAACTAGACTAAAGGTCTTGTCACGGATTTCGCCGCCATCTTGGCGAGTAGCGAAAGTGGCTCAAGATAAGAGAGTTTGTATGAAAGTTCGCATCACATATCTTTAATAACACTTTAGTTTCAGAAAACTTATAAATCGAAAATTTTAATCTTAGGAGAGAGTAACTGAATGCCAAAAATTGAGGCAAATAGCCGCATACAAACGCGTCTAGTTACAATTTGAATTTCTCCAGACATTTGTTTCGGTTTTCGTTCTACCGCCACCGGTGAAACACAACTGACAACAGAGAAATGTGTGGAAAAATTCAAATTGTGACTGGACGCGTTTGTATATGGCTTTATGCCCCAAATTTTGGCATTCAGTTCCTCTCTCTCAACGCTAAAATTTTCGATTTATAATTTTTTTAAAACTTAAGTGTTAATAAAGTTATTTGATGCCGAACTTCCACACAAACTCTCTTATTTTGAGCCACTTTGCCTACTCTCCAAGATGGCGCCGAAAACCGTGACAAGGTCTATTTAATCAATACCACTTACCTCCAATGTTTAAGTGACTAATTTTTGGTAAGTTACGAGCCTGGAGAACAGTGACAGAAAGTCGATTGGACATTGGTTGATGACAGATTGATATATGAAGTTCTCCAAGAACCTAAAAAGCAAAACAAACTGTCAGAGCGCGGTTACCAAAAAGATAGTTTTCAAACTCTCAACGCCCACATTTGCCTACTAAAAGAATTTTGCGAGCTTCCCGCGATGCTTTGTGACTTTTTGTGGCTTCCTGTTGTGATGTTACGATTACCTGCACGGCGAAAAAGTGGCTAACGTCTGTCGACAAAGTAACCACAAAATGGATGCAGCTAAAAATAAAAGGATATATCAGCTTTGTTTTGGTGGACTTGCTGCCATCATGCATTGCCTTAAGAATCATTATCCTCAATTCTAAAAGAGCTCTAATAAAAAACAAATTTCTAGCCCTCATAAATGGAATGCTGTGCCGTTTTTTCTACAAAAAGACTTTTACAAATAGATAAATTTTACACCGAAGTGAAAAAAAGGAATGTTTAACAAATGTTTGCAATCGGACAGGAATCCTGCGTCAGATTGAATAGAAAATGCAACTGTTTCCTCCCCCCAAAAAACTTTTTTTTCAGTAGGATTTTGATTTAAAGAAATACGGTATTTTTTGCTAAAGTTTAGTGCTTTTTTTAAGATTCCAGAGGACTCCCCTTAACCGCCCCCCACCCCCCTCACTAAAAAAGTTTTAGATACGGCCATGTTATATATTTGTAAAACTAAATTCTAGTTAATTTTACCTGTTAAACAGTAGTCTTGATCGTGTGACTCCGTGACGTTTGAAGAGCAAACATGAAAAACCTCTATCTTCAGCTGAAAGCTAAATCCTTTTACAAGCCTAGTGGCTCATGGGGCCGGCGCTTATCTCCGGATTGCGTAGTGCTAAGCGGATGAGAATCTTTGACCCACCCTGGACGGGAAACTAATCAGTCAAAGATTTACCCCCAACAGACGCTGGTACTAACTTACCTACCTAGGAAGGATGGAAAGCTGAGTTGACTTACACGAAAAAGAAGGGTTCACAAATACTCGAATCTCGGCAAAGTGCCGGGATCGAACTGAGAACCTAGTGGTTGGAAAGTAGAAATCTTATCAACTTCGCCAACCACGTGCGCCCTTAAGTTCTCTAATATTGAGATTTTCCAGCCTCTTCAATTAGATCTTAGGAGAGCTGCTTGAACCTTTCCGACACTCCCTATATATGTGCTAGAGAGTAAAGATAAAATTGATTAAACAAAAGTAAACTCTTCTTACATTTTGGAACTGATAAGGTTTTATGTCTTTCCATATAACTACTTCATCCCCTGTTAGGTCGAACTGGCCCAATGCCGACAGCACGGTTTCGCCTATAACAACATTGCGTGACACAACCTCGTTATGAATTACTAAGAACTGTAACATAAGCTGCTGCACTTCCATCAGTGTCAAACCGCTGATGATGAATAGCTCATTAAACGTTGGGTTTAAACGTTTCTCAATGACGTTTGTGCGGTGGTTGTGACGCCGAGTTGGTAACGCGTATACTCGAACGTACGATGACGTAGTATTTCGCCTCAGGTCTCTCGCGGGCAAATCTCGAGCTTGAATTATCTGTTGTCAAAGGAAAATGAATGGACCCAAAGATTAAGAAGAAAGTAAAAAAATGCAAAAATGATGCGGGTCACGTAGTATAAGCGTTTTTCATTTCTCGATACTAGAAACAGAAATTTAGCTATAAAATCTCAGGAGGGCAGTACTCTCCAGAATTTTGGGTGGAATGTGACGCTAGACCTTGCAAATCTGACCCTTTTCTAAACTAGAAATGGCTTGATTTTAATATCTTGTTCTAAACTGGAAATAGTTTAATTTTGATACCCTGTTCTAAACTAGAAATGGCTTGATTATGATACCATGTTCTAAACTAGAAATGACTTGATTTTGATATCCTGTTATAAACTAGAAATGGATTGATTAAGATACCCTGTTCTAAACTAGAAATGGCTTGATTAAGATACCCTGTTATAAACTAGAAATGGATTGATTAAGATACCCTGTTCTAAACTGGATATGGATTGATTAAGATACCCTGTTATAAACTGGAAATGGATTGATTAAGATACCCTTAAATATTGCCAAATTTTATACCCTGTTCAGACAAACATTTATGTGATATATTCTCTGTGTTCTAGACTGGATGGTCAGACAACCATACACTGAACAGCGGCACATACCGTATGGCAAATATATTCTAGTATCCTCTGGGGCTAAAACCTCATCAAGTTTTGTTATCTTACTTCATATGAAACCTACTTAACAGGGGCCGCGTATCATTTCTAAAAGTGGGGTGGCCGAGATAAACTTATTATCAGTGTTACCCGGAGGTGCCCCACATTGGGTGCCGCACTGAAAACTTTCGTTTCTTTGTCCTTTGGAATACTGAAAAAATGCATTTCCCAGTGTGTTAAAACAATTGATCGTTTGTGAAAACTTTATCTAAACATTCATATAAAATCAATTTTGAAAAAAGTGGGATAGCCATAGCCCTTCCCGGCCCCCCTGTTGCGCGGCCCCTGCTTAATTTTCTTTATGTTATTGAAAAACAATTAGAACATAACATAATTAAGCTTTTCATGTACAAACCTGAACGTAATATAACTTTTTTGAAAATGAAGTTTTTAAAACCTATGCAAGAGAGGAGTATGTACTGAAACAAGAAAAGAAATGTGGTGACTTTGATTTCTTACCTTGACAAATAAGTCACACGTAGTTCTCTTGTACTGAAGAGAGACATTCAGTCGTCCGAGTCCCGGCCCAGAAGATACAGCTGGTCCGACCTTGCCTTTGGTCTCTCTTCGGCTGTGTATAACTTGTGCGGAAATATTAACCGGTATTTTAGGTGGAGAGCCTGCCATTTTATTATCTCTTCCCCCTGAAGCACCTTGGTCTTGGCTACACCTCCGGGGAGAGCCTTCCCGCCTTGACGAATGTTCTCTTTCCGTACTTTCTTTCCTATCACCTGAACCACCGCGGTCTGTGCTCCCTCTTCTTCCTGATAATCCCCGGTCGCTACTCCCCCGACGGCCCGGTGGCGGTGTTTTAAGTACCTTAGTGTCGGTATCTCGAGCATGTCGACCCCGACTTCTCCCTGAATGTAACTGTGAGTCTGAATGACTTTGAATGTTTTGCTCAATCTCTACAAGTGGTTGCGTGGTTTCTATTCTATAACTCATGTCGTCTTTCGTTAGTGTGTCTATCCTAGTTATTGTGATCGTAGGTTTAATGGGAATAGGTCTTACAAACTCGAAAGATTTACTGTCTTTTGGTAACGACCTGGGCGACTTCAGTTCAGCGCCAGTCTTCTGCTCATATATACTCTCTGAGCTATCCCCACTAGACGTGCTCAACTGAAGCAAAGAAGATCGTCGTGGATGAGGTACACTAAGCGATTCGCCGCCACTTGCCTTCTCGGGTTGACTGTTGACGTCATCATTAGCAGTTCTATACGAACCCGAGTCACCCTCACTAAAAAATTGTTTGTCTTCTGTTGGTGAATTCTGTGTTGAAGTTGTTCCACTACTGGTTCTAGAGGAATGTTGGACAAACCTTTGAACAATTCCCGGCATGAAGGGTGGAATAAACAAGTCTTGAGACGAACGAGACCGCTCTTCTCGTCGCCATAAACGTGGCTCTGCATGCAGCAGCTCATCTGATCGATGGCGTTTGCGCTTACAACAATAGTAAGCCACGTATATAGATATTAATACAACCACGGGAATTCCTGTAGCGAGCCCAGCTACCAGAGCTAATAAAAAGTTATGAGACTTTGTATAAGTAACATCAATGATTAGATTAGCTATAACTTAAAAAGCAGAAGTAATTTGTGGTCACGCTGCTACTATAGTTTTTCTGACAAGATGTAAGGACTTATGACCATTTTTTAAAGAACTTACTCAGCTTTTCATCCTGAAATTTCAGTTAAGTGCCTTCAGTTTTCAGTTACGAAGATGAAAATTTGTGCAAATATAGAAATTACTCAATAAATAGTTTTCTTATTTCGTCCTATTTTCTGTTGATTTAATTTTACAGGCAAATACGGGGATATGATTGGCGCAGATGGTAACATCGTCTTATGCAACAACAACAACAACAACAACAACAATTTATTTCCACTAAGATAAAGAAAAAAGTAAAAATTATATAGGACGAACTTCTGAAAGTTGGATAGTGGTTGGACACCTGAAGTAACTATAGGAGCTAATCTAGTCAGGTACCTAATAGAAGAAAGTTGATTGCAAAACTAGTCAGGGAAATATATATCATAGATATTATAATTACTGAGGCAAGATAAAGACACATGCACAACACAATAGCATTAATGACAGAAATAACAAAAGCGAAACTCATCATGCTTCAAATTTAAGTAACATGTTGTTGTCTTCAAGTCCAGACTAAAAACATTTTATTTTAAGAAATTTTATTGAACTATTTCCATTTTGATTTTTGATTTTTTTGTACATCCTGTAAATAGTGTCTTTGAATTTTTTAGATATGAGCACTGTAAATACTTTATTATTATTATTATTATTATTATTGTTATTGTTATTGTTATTGTTATTGTTATTGTTATTGTTATTGTTATTGTT
>JAOTRI020152782.1:0-10123 GCA_028564885.2 Zoanthus sanctaehelenae
AATTTAAAATTAGACGAGAGGTACTTACCTTGAAGTGTAATTATAATTCTTTGAGATATGTGGAGCATTATGGGATAATGCTTCCCACCCTTTGTTTGGGGGAATCTAGTAAAATATCCCTCCCATCTCTTGGGACCTCGCCAATATTTATTATACACTCCAGGAAGAACTGCTGTCATGGCGCCGGCCTGGGGTTACATACTGTGTACCTAATTTGCATTTGAATAGGCTTTGAATAGTGACCGCTGACCAGTTAGTAGATTGGACGTATGCATAATTATCCCATAATGCTCCACATATCTCAAAGAATTATAATTACACTTCAAGGTAAGTACCTCTCGTCTAATTTTAAATTTTGCCAAATCTTGTTTATCGATTTATTAAAAGTGTTTTTGCTATTTTCAAATATCGAATGGTTCAGAAAACTCATGAAATTTAATAAAACAATTATTCCATTCATGCTTGTTGTGTATGAGATGATTTAATATAGCCAGCTTGGCCCTACGCACCTCGTTGGCTATTTAACTATCTCATATTCAACACGCGCTCTTGGAATAATTGTTAATTAACCAATAGATGATAGCTTTTAACCCCCATACTTTTGGACTTATAAGAGAAAAACTTTAGCATCAACTTTTTAAAAGTAATTTCTGTCTCACTCCAGTTCAATGAACGACACATATAAAAACAACTTTTGAATTAAAACAATAGAGATCAATAAAAAACAAAATACTGATTTATCTTAAGCGTAACATAACTTCATTTATAACAAACTAAAACATGATTTTGAGCGTTGAAATTTTTCACGTCTTCAACACGTGTTTCATTAATCCCAGCATACCTGGCCAGTTAGCGAATGTTTCTCCTGGTCTTCCACTGCCGCAGCCCAGTCATCATCAGCCATTGCTAAAGCAACACTTTTTGAAATGACTTTTGTCGATTTTAATACTAAATATGTCTCCAAATGACCACGGTTTTAGCTTAAAATTTCACAAGTCCAAATCTCGCTGTCTAATTTCTTGACGAAGCTCATCGTGCTTCCGGTGAGACGGGAGACTGGAAAGAAAAGTCGATATTGTTCCGGAAACATTCGGAAATGTTCGCATTAGTATCGCGTAACTATACAAATGTGTTGAAAACTCAAAAGCAAGTCTGAGGGAAAATTTGAAAATGTTTAGAAACTCTTAATACAAATATGTCTTAAGAATAAAAACGAGTACTGCAGCTGAACTGGCCAGCAAGCAGAACTCCCCGATTTGTTTGTTGCAATGGAAACGTAAACATTGAACAATCTACAGTCAGGACTTGCGCGCTTACGGAGGTAGAGTAAAATGATTTTTATAATTTAAAAAAAAACGATTTTTGTCATTAGATTTAAGTAATAAAAAAGACCGATTCAAAAGCACCGCTGTTACTCAAAGTTTTGTATTTTGTGCTGAAACCAGCATCTTGCCTAAAAGGCGTCTGATGAAGTAAATAATAGATTTAAAGTCTAAAGAAGATATTAAACTTTCATAAACTAGACCGTACTCATGCGTTTACACGGGCTACGTGATGTTTGGATTCATGATCATGGGTCTAAAGCTTATTTATGCCAAGTTTTATGCTTGTATCAAAAAATGAATGACTTGGTCTAAATACTGCCGTTAGCCGCAGGGTTCAAAATAACGATCTCAAATTTTGTTTTATTTTGTAAGCTCTTTTGTTTGGTCCAAAATTTTTGCCGGCTGTTTTCGTAGCCAGGTACAAAATATTCTGTTTGCAAAACAGTATAAACATAGGTAACCTACAAGACAACTGTGTTTTGGAAACGAAAATCGCCGACAAGGTCCCAAATCTGCCGGCCATCGCCGGCAGCCGGCGGCTATTTTGAACACTGAGCAGCTCTGCTAACAACCTCGGAAACGCGAGATATAATTCAATGTCTAAAAACAATGTAACGAAAGTCTCTTATATCATAGTCAAAGACAATTTTTCAACAATTTTTCAATTTGCAGTTTACAAAAAATCAACAACCATTTTCCTACCATAAAATTATTCCTCGTCAATTCTGTAAAAACTGTGAGAACTGTCAGTTTGCAAACGGTATGCATGAGACTTTTTCATGGTTGAAACACACATCTATTCCCCTCATCCTTAACTCCTCACATACCTCCGTACCCCTCCTGCTTATACTCCCTACATTCCAAGTCCCAAACCTAGCCCCAAGCTGCTTATCAGCCTTCCCATCATAATGCAAGCAGTACCTGTGTGACCCAGAGTTAGGGGTTGCACCTTTCTGTTTGTTGTAAGCTAGTGCGGCCCACCCCAACCTTTGGGCTGGCTGGTGCCCATGTTTTTCTGCTGCCATCATAAGGATTTTGTTGGAACATGATTTTTACAGCCACATGCCCTTGCTGATGCCAACCACAGTTATCAGCTGTGGACCTAGCCTTTGCCTGACCAAAGACAGGTAGCACTATTTACCCATAGATGGGACCCTAACAGGTGCTACCACTCTGGGTAAGAGTGGACTTGGGAGCAATGGTGAATAAGGGGTAGTTCCACATTCCCCACAACTCTAGATCTCCTTATCTGGAGCCTTACCACCAGTTGTAGTTTAAAGTCATACCCAAGATCCAAGCAGTGTGTGGCAAACATTTAATTGATTCAGAAATGGGGAGAAAAAGGATATAAAGGAAAAATGTATTGCCCACTAAACTGTCTATTAAGATACATTTATTGTATTTTTACAAATTGCTTACTAATAGTTTAAAGTGAGAAAAAGATCCGTTCTCTAAAAAGTAAGATTAATTTAAGGCTGTAATTATTGATGGTAAACAAAAGAAGTGGATGTTGTTCCTAGTGTAAAGCTGTTGGGTCTGAACATTAGCCAGGATTTAACTTGGAATAAGCAAGTAGAAGACGTACTCAAAAAATCCTATATAAGAGAATGTGTTTTTTAGTGCTGCTCAAAAGAGCCAATGTTCCACCACAGGATTTAGTGCTGTTTTACAAGGCTTGTATTAGATCAGTCATTGACTACACAATACCAGTGTATTTCCATGCCCTTCCTCTTTACTTAAAGAATGAATTCATAAGTGTCGAGAAGAGGGCTTTGTCCATAATTCTATGAAACATCAATTATTGTAAAGCATGTACTGCCTCAGATCTTACATCCATTTTGGACCATCATATAAGTTTATGCAGCAATCTTTTTCATGAAATAACAGTTGATCCTAGTTACAAACTTCATCAGGTGCTCCCAGATCTCAAACCGCCTGTTTATAATTTAAGATGCAAAACAAAATATAGTGTACCACGAATTCATACAAATCGAGCAAAACAATCTTTTATTATTCATAATGCCTTAAATTTTTTAATTTGATCCTCGAGTACTGTATGTTAGTAGTATTTTTAAATTTTTCTAAATTACTTGTAAATAGTGTATTTTTATCAATTCATTGTAAACTTTACATAATTCTGCCTATGGGCTGCAATAAAAAATTTTGATAAAATCTATCTATCTATCTATCTATCTATCTATCTATCTATCTATCTATCTATCTATTTATCTATCTATCTAGTATCTATCTATCTATCTATCTATCTATCTATCTATCATTGCCATCGGAAACAATTTTTTTTTTTCATTTTACAAGGCAGCTGAAAATCGACATGTAAAGTTCTGGAAATGATTGTTTCCATAAAATATCCTGGCCTGCAATAATTTGCTCCATTAGCTTCATGTTATTTTTTTTTTAATATTTTTGTTTAATTTATAGTGAATTAAGAAGAAAAGATACTAATTATACTTTTTGCTTTTGCTGTCAGCTTTAAGAGACTAATAAGAGAAGTGTGCATGCAGCTGCGAATATGATGTTTTTGTCTGCATAAAGAATAGCTGTACTCCACAATAATTAGTTTGGCGAGTGCAACAATATGAATATTCTTGAGACTTCAAAGAGTAAAGAAAACGCGAATTCCAACACCACAAAATCTATGGCTAGTCCAAGACCACCTGCTTCCCGGCCAACTTCTAGGAAAGGTCGACCATTATCTACGAAGGGGCAACCAAGACCTGCTTCTCTCGGTAGTATAGAGGGTTCTTTGCACCACTATCAAGGCAACATACCTGAAGGTTCTATTACTAATGTGAAGCTTGGTACTAATGGGAGTGTTTCTAGAACTCCAGTCTCTGGCATCTCCTGCTTTAGACCAGCAACTCTAAGTTCAAGCAACCAGACTATGAGACCAAAATCACAAGAGGTTTGTGAAGAGAAGGCTCCAGTCCCACCTCCATTAAAGTCTCGAGGATCTTTTTCCAAGTTCACACCATTACCTAAAATTGGAGCTGGATCTGACAACATAACAGGAGCAGGAATGGCTGCTAAACCTGTGCTAACAGGATCAGCTGTATGTGATTTAAGAAAAGACATGAAATCAACAGTTTGTGAACCACGACAAATGCCATATATAATACCGGATGAACCCTCAGATGCTTATCCAGACAGGATCAGACTAGCAATAAAACTACTTGATGGCCAAAGGCATGAGAGATGGTTCAGGACTTGTGATACACTAGGAAGTGTTTTGGCATTTGCTAGATCACTCAGTGATGAAACCTTGTTGCCATGTCATTTTTGTACCAATGAAGTTCCCAGAAGAGTTTTCAATGACTTTTCAAAAACTCTTGTCCAGGCAGGATTAAAATCTTACACAATGCTGTACCTAGATGATTCAATGGATTGAAAAAAAAATATGTTTTAACAGGTTTGCAAGACATAATCTATAGAGAAAGCAATAATGAAAAGAAATGTTTTATTATTCACCCAGGTGTCAAAATAACCTCCAAATATCAGACAATGTCCAGCAGATTTCATGCAGTGTTAGACATTTTGCCCATGACTGTGAAACTTTAATTAACTCTTTCACTCCCAATCAGTTATCAACACTCAACTTCTCCTTACATAACAAATACAAAATAAGACATTGGCAATGAGAAAATGAAAATTGATCAAACAAAGAAAACTACTGAAGATCAAAAGCGAACATCTCTCAAACTTGTTCAATGAGAAGTATAGACTCATGTTGGGAGAACTTAATATTTGAACTGGGACTGAAAGGGTTAAGGAACATTTTTTGTTGTTCCATCTGCAGTAAGTACAGATGCAAGATCAAGAAAATCCACCTGTAAAACACTTTGATAGTGAAAGCTAGTTTTCTTGATTCTGACAAAATATTCTTATTAATTTGACAGCAACACACATTCAAAAATTTTACCTTGTTACTGGTACATGTTGTCTCTAACTGGTACAAACCACTTTTTTTTTTAAACCAGTTTGTTTTTCTCATATCCATCTCACACCAATAACTAGTGATACCTAGAAAAATTGGTATGCTAGTAATGGTTGCTTGCATGGTCAAGTGGGGATGAAGCAGAACTACAGATCCATGGAAATCTGAAAGTCTGTAATTTAATTCTTGATTTTCAAAAAAAAACAAAAAAGAAAAAAAGTGTTACTTTATTAAGTATAAGATGGTTAGAACAAGAAGAAAATAAAAGGAGAAAAAAGGAGAGGTACAAATAAGTACATATTAATGGTGGGTGGGTGAGTGGGATTGTGGTGGGTGTTGGTAGGAAAGAAATACAGGTTATTTAAAATATTCTGAACTATTCCTTGTTATATAATTTATGACTTACCAAAATTACATCCCTTAAGTTTGTAATGTCAGAAATTTGTACCAGTTTAACCCTTTCACTCCCAATTAGTAATCAACACTCAACTTCTCCTTACATATCAAATACAAAATAAGATGTTTGGTAATGAGAAAATAAGAATTGATCCAGCAAAGCAACATACCAAAGTTTAAGAGTCAAATTCTCTCAAACTTGTTCAATGAAAAGTATGAACTTAAGTTGGGAGAATTTGTTAATTCAACTGGGACTGAAAGGGTTAAGAGAACTTGTACCAGTACAAGAAATAGTGCACTGGATCAAATTAAATTGAACCAGTTCAAAATCTTATTGAACCTGAACTACAACAAATACATGCAATATACTGTTGGTTTGATTTGAGTAGCATTGAAAAATGTTAGATCATTTTTACAAATTAATATGCGGATTAAGACAGTTTCGCACTCAAACTTTATTATGAAATAACACTGGCAACTACATTTTTTGACAGCATTCAAATACTATGTACTATTAATATAGAAGTAGTCTATTTAAAGTTTCAGAATGACTGTTGTCTTGGGTACTCTGTATGACTCCTATATAGAACAATTTATTTATATTTGGGTACCCTTTGGTTATTATTTACATCCCTCATCCTCTTATAAAGAACCATGACAAAGTAGCAAGCACTGATTTCGGCTGTAGCTTAAGCTATGAAATAAATCCTGTTTGATTTCATTTTTTCATGGTGTAATTTGTTTCTAATGTTTTCAAGTCTTTCACCTTGACTGAGCAGTGAGAAGCTGTAACTACCACAAATAGTAGTTAATTCTGGCCCATGATATCGATATCAAAATCAGTATTTAGAAGTGAGAATGACTGCTTCAATCTGTAAATCTGGTATATTTTCATAGCTAAAGTTTGCCATGCTACCATTCATAGCTTACAAGGAAATGAAACAGTTTTACAAACAAAAGACCAGTCTTTCACTACTTCAAAACTTCTGCTTTGATGTCACAGACAAAAAAATGTATCAGTAGTTATTAGCCCCCATTGCTTTAATTTCATGAAAACAAATGTAACGTTTTTTCAACATCACTATTAGAAACTTAAGGTTCACATTTTATAGATACAAAATCCCTTAGTTGAGGTTCAGTTGTTAAATTTAAAACAGTTTAATTTTCTTCAAACAAGTTTATTTTTTTTCAAACTAGTTTAATTTTTCTATGTTTACTGCATTTTAATCAGTTTGTTTTTCTTGAAACCAGTCGATCTGAGACTAATGCCTTGGCAAGCTTGTTATACTGAGAGCAATTGGTGTGCAAACAATGGCTGGAAGAATGGTCAACCACTTTCTTTGCATGTATTCTTAGGGGTTGACCCAGGGACCGCGGAGCGTAGTTTTATTTGAGGGGGCTGGCAACATTTTTTTAAGGAGTCTGGGAAAATTTGAAATTTTTATTCTCAGAAATCAAGGTTTCCAGTATTTTGAGGGACATCTGGAACATATTAATTTGTAGATAAAATGAAATTTACAAAAAAAATTTACCCTTTGCTCACTTATTTTGTAAAATTCAAAATGGCCGAAAAATTATTGGGGGGGCTATAGCCCCCCAGCCCCCCCTGCTCCGCAGTCCCTGTGACCATTTGAATTTTGAAGATAGGGGGTGGTGTTTAAAAAATTTTCCTGCAGAGCCTGAAGGCCAAAAAACTCGTGCACAAAAAAACTAAAATCTTTATTTCATGAAATAAAATGTAGTCACATGATCAAGGACTAAAAGTAAAATTTTTAGAAATAAATTACCCACCCATTATTAAGAGAGAAAAGTAAATTGGTCTGCCCCTTATTGAAGCATCTTAGTCAAATATTTATAAAGTAGATCAAAATAAAATAGTTGCTTACACATGTAAATTGAGTTATAAAATTTATGTTTTTAAAAAAATATCATGAGAAACACAACTACCGGTATTCAGTTATTCATATTATTATTATCATTATATATATTATCCAACTGCACAAATAACCGTACAAATGGCACCATGAGAGGATCTGGGGTGAGTACAAATATCCAGCTGTATTGCACATTTTGGGCGATATTCTGTACTCCAGAAAACTTGTTTTGCCACGTGCGTCGCACTACTTAGTTTTGTTTGTTTACGAATAAAAGATTGAATAAATATATCTCATTGCACAGTTTGATGTGTAGTATGGCTGGATATTTTTACGAGTCTTGTGGTATTTTGACTGTCTAATAAGATTTAGTATAAATTTACAATGTTCTTTTGTGAACCTCTGAATTGGATTGGCTCTTTCACTGCCTTCTATCTGCTGATAGAAAACAGTTGTGAAAAGCTAATGAAAATCGTTCTATCAATATTGACCAATCACGAAGCTTTATGTACATGACTAACACAGACCTGTCAAGTTTTGAAAAATTTTATGCGGAAAGTATTAATTAATGTTGACACCCCCCAGGGGGGATGTTTTAAAGTATGAGGTCCCCAAAAAGTTGGCTTTCTAAGAATTTTTTTTTGCTTTTTTCGATGCACAACCCTGGCGTTTTCGTGCTTTAAAATATGAAATCTTAGCTTGCTCGTTCACAAACGGCAAAAATAACAATTCTTTATAGGCTTGGGAGTCTTCCACCTTTTGGTCTCGTTTTGATTTTCGTTTGAGATACAAAGTTCAAGACTTCCAAGGTCTTCTGGTTAGCGTTGGCAAAAAGAATGCATAGAGTGTTTTTTTCCGCTTGTACAGCCTGCGGTACATAGTGAAACCGTGAATATTGTGCTAATAAAAAGAAAGGGGAGTAATGCCCCTACAGGAAGAAACCTTGACAAGTTAAGTTTGAAAAATGCGGGAAGAAAGTCACTTCATGCGTGATGTGTGAAAAACAACAAAAATGAGGGAACTTCATGGCAAATGTGGGACACTTGGAAGGTCTGGAAACGGTGGAAAACTGCTTGTTCTCAACAAATTTATATTTAGAGTTTTGTTTTTGTCAACTCATTTTACAAACTGAGTTGTTTAGTTTTCGATAACAGTTGGTTGGCAATACAAGATTTTTGTCGTCAACTAAACGTCGAGTATGCGAAGGCCGTAATCAAACGTTTGTTCAATAATTACTTCAGATGATAATTACGAAAATTGAATTTAGTCGTATTGATTCCAACCATCATTACTATATAGCTTTCATACAATGTTATACTCAATGTTTTGAAGTATGCTTATATCGTTAAATTAATAATCACTTGTGTCTCAAGTGTTTTTCTTTTTTATAAAACTATTTTAAAACGCGGGCTGAGTTCGTGATTTAATACGCGGACTGAGTCCAGTCTAGTACAGTCCATGTTTTACAACATGCCCTCACATATACATCATGAAGACAGCTTTCTTCAATTCCATCAATTTCTTGCAACATAGATCCACAAGAGTACCTAAGTCTTTCAATATCTTTGGTCACATTCTCTCTAGTTGAAGACTTCAGTTTGTGTTTTGAATGAACAACACGCTATTCGCCCGGAACAAGTGCACCGCTGATCATTCTCTACGGGAAAAGATTTCATCCAACTAATTTTTAAAATTGTAATTTTCTCGTATTATTGTTTATTTGTATAAAAAATATCTGATGCGGCGGCTTTTTTGCAATACGGCCACGATTCACGTCTGTGCAGGTGAACTGACCAAACGAAATATTTAAGAACCCTGGCTTTCAGTCACATGGAAAGCTCATTTTAGTGAAAAAAATGTAAATTTTAAGCCGTTTAAAAAAGAAAACCTGATGACGTTTTGGACGTTAGTCATTTGTCGGAGTAAAATATTTAACCACCTATCAAATGGCGGATCCAGAAATTCTAGAAGGGGGGTAAATAATATAAAGAATGTACCAGTGACTCTAGGAGAAGAAGGGTGGCAAGTGCAAAGAATGTAGCAGAAAATTAAAGAAAAGGGGGGTGAAAATTCACCAATTCACTCCCCTAGCCCTGTATCCGCCGCCTGCCATCACCCACTTATCACTAAATTGTCTGTTAAGAAAGACCGACTTAATTCAAAGTACGGCTATGTTGCCAGGGAGACATGTGGGCGTGCCTCCCACCTATACGACCTGGGATCGAGTCCATGGCTCGTCGTGTGGGCTGAGGTTTGTCTATCTCATCTGACTCCAAAGCCAAAGGTTTTTCTCCAGGTACTTCGGTTTTCCTCCCTCAGCAAATTCGACTTTCATGCCAAGATCTGAGCCATCGAGCGATTAAACATTAACCTCTGGTTAGAAACTAATTAATTATTTTTCTTTTGTCTTACGACAAGTCACTTTGATGTTGTTCGCCACGTTTCGACTGCTACTGTTAGTCTTCTTCAGGCGATGGAGTTGACTAGTTTGGTATGGCGGTGGTTTGTTGTGATTGGTCCGGTTTCCTCGGACGTTTGCTTGTTTGTCGCGAATCACCGTCTCTGGTGTTTTCGTC
>JAOTRI020152792.1:0-10123 GCA_028564885.2 Zoanthus sanctaehelenae
CCCCCCCCCCCCCAGCAGACCCCGGCCCGAGAATTTGGACGCTAATCAAAGAAATACGTTATTATGTCAGGATATTAGCGCTCTCTTAAGATTTCAGAGAACTTCTCCCCCCCCCCCCAATCCCTTCTCACTAGTAAAATCCTATAGCTTTTAAACTTTAGCAACACCGACGCAATATCTAATAGCCACATTTTAGATTCATTTTTACTCCGACGAAGGACTAACACTAAGCATGTGTAATATTAGGTCAAAATTTAAAACAACAAAAATATTGAATATATAGTTCATCTACCTTTCGTTAACCTTGTGTTTGAATCTTGCATGATATATTGGCAAAACTGGAATTGTTTAAGGGGAATTTGTTGAGATCGTTATTCCACTCTCCTAAATGAAGTGAACACTGGCAACCTTGATTTGGACTCTCACCACGTTGGGCACAATAACCCTCTTAATAAAAACCAAAACGAATGACTAAAAAACATGTCCGCATGTCCATAAACTGAATGCCCAAAAAATCCATTTCCATTTCAAAATCAGTTTTTCTACGTGGCTTTGCCATTACTTGGGGAACTGACGTGGTTGGCGCATTTGGCGAGATATTTGCCCCAGTTTGATTCAGTATTTGTGTGACATTCTTTTTCCTAACCTTAACTTTCCATCCTTCCGGGGGTTGGTAAATGAGTACCAGCATCTGCTGAGAGTTAACCTAATGAATTTGTGTCCTATACAGAGGGTATATTAGTCTCTTATCTGCTTAACACTACTGAGAAATCGAAGATAATCCCCGACCACTTAGCTTGTAAATTATTTAGCCTTACTGTTGCTTGAGAGAATGTAACGTTGTATTATCTGAACCCAGGTTGAAGCCGCAGTGTACAAAGTGGGGTATCCCGAATATCTGTGGAATGAGACTTTGTTTAGAGAAAGATACGAGAAGGTGACTACAAAGTTAATCCGTTAGTAACATAAATACTTTTGTTCTGTTATCACAATAGAATAAAACACAGAGCATGAAAACATCAACCTCGTTAATAGACAAACTAATTAGATAATGTTAGTATACATCTTCCAGAACGACCGTTAAAGTATTAATTTTGATTCATGTAAACTATAGGATATACATTGTAAACGATCTTAGATAGATAAAGATAAATGGTTTTATTTAAAATCTCATGGCAGTCTTGAAAGGCTAAATTACATTTCAAATTAAAAATCCTTAAAGTCAGAGGTGACTATCACGGTCACCATAGCTCAGGTTAATCTAAAACACTCGTACGAAAAATTGGTATATGCCCCGAGCGGGAATCGAACCCACTCGGGGCATATACCAATTGTTCGTACGAGTATATTTATTTTTTATTCCATTCCACTGAACAACATACATATGTTTATGTTTATATAGGCTTGGGCCGAAGCCGTCTGTTGTTTCATGTTCTCTCGTATTTGGTATTATTCGGTATATTTCACAGGGGTGTTTAGCGCATTTGCATTTCACTCAAGAATAATTGGGCCCGGGAATCCTCAAGCTATCGAGCTTAACTAATTAAACTGCTACGTTGCCAGCGTGGTGGTCCCTGATGGTGTAGTGGTTAGCATTCCTGACTAAAATACAGGGAGACGTGGGATCGATTCCCGCTCGGGGCTTATACCAATTTTCGTAGAGTGTATTTATTTTTTATCATATAAGTATCAATAAAATACATATATTTCTCCCTTTCGAAAACTTGTGAAAATAATACGTTACCATGTTTACACCTCGAGTGTGCTTCACGGCAGGTTTGCGATTCATTCAACATGGCTGCAAAGTATTTTATAGATAACTATATGATAAAAAGAATATTACATTGTCGCTTGGAGATACGGATTTTATATTCTCCTGTTATATTTTTCAACACTCGAAGATAAGTCTGTGTCTCCGCAAGCCTATGTAATATCCTCTATATATTCCATTCCACTGAAAAACATACATATGTTTATGTTTAATCTAAAACGCTTATACAACATCATTAATATGACTTGTCAACAGACCTTTGTAAGTAAACAATTTTCTTGCAATTACTTTGACATTGACTTTTGCTCCTTTTGCATGCCGTATATTTGACTTGGCAGATTTACAAGTTAAAGTTTGTTTACGATTGGGCTCTTCAAGATTAATTCATTTTTGTGCCTTTTTACCCTGCTGCATCCGTCGTGGTAGCACGCGTGCTGCTTAAGTTAAAAATTCGCGCCAAAAAGGCAGTTCTCGATCCAGTTCACTTACGGAAAATAAACACCGTTGTGAAGAAACTTTTCGGCGCTTAATTAAATAAACTGATAAGCTCTTCATTATTATAGACAACCTGCTATTACGAGTTACGTCAACTAAGTATTTTTTTTGTTTTTGTTTGAATAACACTGAAGAACGCATTGTATGCAAATGTAACAATTTCATATTTCAAACACCGTAAGTCAGTACAAATTCTTGAATTTAAATTGTAGTTCTAAGATGCACGATAGTCATCTTTGCGCATTATGAAATTGAAATCATTGAGAAAAGTTTGTTGCTTTGTACAGCTTGATATCCGTCCAATGCAGTGGTTTCGAAATGTTATCAACACTGATAGGTTCGCCAACTATCAATCGTTCAACAAGCTTGACAGAAAAGCTGACAAACATCAGTAAGTTCTTTAAAGTGTTTACAAACCCCGGATAGGGACTCCCATATATCGTAGAACGGGAATAATTCGTTGAAAATGTTCAAAAATAGCCTGCAGTAAAAATATACCCGCCTTCTATGAAGGCAGGCGTCGCAAAAGTAAATTTTTACCCCTAAATGATACCAAGCCCAAGGTGAAAATACACAATTTTGTAATTTTACAGCAAAACTTTTTTTTCGATATTAAATTCAAAATAGTATTGTGTTTCGCTAAAACATACCAGCTCAGACTTTGATGCCATTAAAGGTACTACGATCATCCCCACCTGTTGCTGTCTGAAAATAAGACTATACTTTTAAAAGCCTGAAGTATGTATCACCACTAACTGCATCCTAGACTGCAAAACAGTATCTCCCTTCAGCCACTCGCCCCATTCCTTTTCGCGCGGCCATTTTCTCTTCCCAGTTTCCAATATGAATCTCGATCTCCCGGCGAATTGCAGTCTAACTGCAACATGCTTCATTTACGTTTCAGGTGGATCACAGTTCCGCAACTTGTCAACGCATTTTACGTCATCACAAAAAACGAAATAGGTAAAAATAGCTAAAATTCCTGACTCAAATCAATACTGTCAAGGGTTCATTAACGTCTTTTACTTCTTTTCACTCAAAAAAGTAAAATATAAACAAAAAAGGCTATACAACAACACTTTATTTCACCCCACAATTTACAAGAAAAATTTTTTTTTAACAATAGTAAAGACAATGATAGGGGCGCTGGCTTCCCAAAATAGCCTAAGAGTTAAAAATGCCAAACAGCCAGTATATATAAAGCATAAAACTTGATATTCTTGTTTAGGCTGTTAAGCATTGAATTTTAAAAATAATGTAACAATTGAACGAGGTTGGGTTAAAATACCGTCAGTTTATTAAAGGGTGTACAGACTGTTTTGACTTTTATTTGAATCCCATGTAAGTTCTTTGTTGTATTTGCTGTTTCATTTATCTAAAGTAAAATTTTCAAGTAAGTTTTTAATACATTCAAAAGCTCGTTTTCACCAGATTATAAATATGATCTAATTTGTACATGTGTTTCAGCATGGACCACCAGAAATTATTTGCCCATTGTATTTTTTAAGAAAAGTGCCATTCTTCTTGTTTCTAGTTATACCCGCTGGGATACTGCAACCTCCGTTCTTCTACCAACACGAGATTCCAAGGTTTGTCAATTATCTAATCGTGTCCTTATTCATATACTTTGTTAAACTTTTATTTATTTTCCTTCTTTGGAATTTTTGCTTTTGATCAGGAGCCCACAAATAGGAGCGAGCAACTTCAATGTTCTAATGTCACGCCGTTTTTACGAACCGACTTCGTATTTTTACGAACCGACTTCGTATTTTTACGAACCAACTTCGTATTTTTACGAACCGACTTCGTATTTTTACGAACCGACTTATTTTTAGTTCAATTCTCGCGAATTAAAACCAATCACACAAAACAATCTTAAAATAAACCAGTCCGTGAAAATGCCTTGAATGTGTTCTATTATGGAAGATGTCCCCCCCCCTACTTATTCCGGCTTCTGTTTTGAACTATTTCATTTCATAAAAGAGTATTTCTGTTTTCAAGTTTAATTTCAGCTTTGTAAGTGTTTCCTAGTAAACTTTTTTATGGCGTTTGTAGTTACGTTTTTCTCAATACTTCAATGATACGATATGACAAGGTTATATACCTATTTATTTTTCATAGGTCAATCAGTTATGGCGCCATAGGTCACGTGTTGGGTCATGAACTCACCCATGGCTTTGACACAACAGGTGGGTTATAATTTCTGAATATCTTATAGGAGAACTGAACCCTAAAATGTAGGTATGGTATCCAAGCAGTTCAGAAAAATTTGATGTTTTGTAACGAATAAACACAATATTAGCAACGGCTCAATATGCGATGTCAGCGGCTATATATGACGTAGGTTTAAATATTGGGATGATTAAAATGAGGAAAAAACATGGATACTGTCTGGTTTTTGGCTGGTAATAAAGAAAAAACTGCGTAAGACCTACATTATCAAAAAATTATCAAAATACCTAAGCGAAATTATGCCTTGAATATCTTAACCTACGTCATGACATACTGCTGACAATCTTATTAACGACTACGGTATCAAATACTTTCTCGAGAGTTTTCTTCGTTTCATTATTCAATCTCTCATTGTGGTTTGACTAAAGATGACATACACGCTTTAATTATAAGAACATCTAGGCTGAGATTTGTCCAGAAATTAAGAATAAACTAAGAACAAGCACCAGGCTGAAATTTTAATCAGACAAATTTAAGAATTTTATTGAGAAAGATTCCTTAGACACTGATACGTCATACAATTTTACTTCCGTATATATTGCAGTAAAGCTCGCTTTGCAATTGGTTCAAAACCAATTGAAACTGAAGACCATTGTTTTTAAACCAATTACAAAGCGAGCTTTACTGCAACATTTACGGAAGTGAAAATGTATGACGTATCAGTGTCTAAGGAATCTTTCAGATTTTATCTAACTCCTTGTACAAAGATTGTGGTTTACATACTCTAAGTTCATGCTAAAATATTAGTGTAATTACCGGCAATTCAGTTGTTCGTGGTCGTTTAGAGCATTTTTCTGTGATTCTTAGCGCCTTTTTATTGTTCCGGCCAACTAATCCACTGTTTAAAAATATTAGGAAATAGAAATAATTTAAGAACAACTTAAGACTGAAATCATCAAAAATTTGAGCACATGCAGCCCAGCCTCAGCCGAATGTTACTGATTTTTATACAAAAAGCGCGTGGGTCGAAAAAGTTCGTGTAAAGCTTTCATAAAAATTTTATATTAATTCTAATTTTAAATCATTTTTATACTTTGAAACATCTAAAGATTAAACTGGTCCCCTTTAAGGTAATCACTACCGTTATTACTTTTTATATTAAATTTTGGATATTATAAAATCATTAAGCGGTTATAGACTTCTTATCAGCACTCATTAATTCCTTTGATAGGCCGCAAATTTGACAAAAATGGTGAACCGCTTGACAAGCGGTCAGCGCACTGGACAACTTCATCCATCAAGGAGTTTGAAAAACGCGCCAAGTGTCTCGTAGAACAGTTTTCAAAATTTAAAGTTTTAGGCAAATTTCACGTAAGTGTCTTATTAAACGTTTTGCATAACATGTGTCAGCCTGTTCACGTAAAGTTCGGGTACCATGGGGAGTGGGGTGGAGGGAGTTAACGGAGTGAAGGAGGGTAGGAGGGAGTTAACCAGCCAGTTGAGGTGTCAATCTCTTTTTTTATTTTGATCACGTTCACAATACAGAATGGGTACCATCCATCCTGGATACTCGGTGGGGTAATATCGAGGAACCCGCGCGCGAGGTGGAGGGGTCTTTTGCACTGTTTGCTCAAGTGAACAGTCGCGGTGAGGTGACGTGGTAAATTTCTCGATAACCTATATAATTCGGCTAAATTCTGGGAATTAAGATGGGACTTTAAAGCCGATCTCGATTAAACATCTAAACATTACAGGGCATAGATGAATTGTTGCCCCTAAAGAAACCAAAGAAATAATGTTTGCATTTTCGCTTAACGTCTTCGTCTAGCAACGTTCATGACATCACTGTTAAGACCCACGGTTTAATCTCAAAATAAGGAACGTAAAGGCTTTGTAATTTTTTTGCAGTTCTAAGAATATGGTTGTAATAAAATAACGTCAAGTCTAAAGGCAAGTCCAAAAACATTTTGTTCGCACCCCCTTGAAAATTTGTGCGAAAGACCTGCCTTGCATTATTTCTATTCTTTTAATACGTGACTTTTACTTGAAGCCTTGGATTCGCAAACATGACAGTTCAATTAAGAACAGCTTTAAACATTTTCCATAAACGCCATCTTTCATTAATGCATAAACTATACAGTTTAACATATTTATCTTCAGTATTGTTACAACTACTCCACTTGAACTGATTGCCTTTCAGATCAATGGCTTGCAAACGTTAGGTGAGAACATTGCAGATGGAGGTGGAGTAAAATTGGCTTTTCATGTGAGTATCGTAACATGGACTCCACTTCCGGCATTTGTATGAACAAAACTACCCTGGAGCCATCAATATTTGGTTAAATACATCTTTGCATAAATACTATAGAACAAGCCCAAAGTCAGGAGTTTTTGAGCGGGAGGAATTGGCAGAATACAAGTTACAAAGTTTGATGTTCCCTTTACTGATTTTCAATTCCTTTACCTAAAACCTAATAAGCGAGGATGAGGATGATAAACTGCAGGCCCAGTCTCCCGCCTCTCGATTGGGGATCTTCAAAGAACTCACACACATCTATCGTAAAGAGTTGGGTGGAGATATTGTGTGCTCTGTCTCTTCTAACTCTACTGAGAGCATTACTAAAGGCGTGTTCACACTAAAGACGCAAATGAAAGCGCAGACGCAGACGCAAGCGCAAGGACATTCACACCAGCGACGCAAATGATACAAGCTACGCAGGCGCCTGCGTTTGCGTCATCCCCATTCACACTTAGAAATTTGTGAGGCAAGAGCAAACGCAAGGTGTGCGCAAGAAAAAGGAAATTTTTCTTTTTCTTGCGTCTGCGTCAAGTTATGTTCACACTAGTTTTTATTGTGCAGGGGCGGATACAGGGGGGGTGAATTGGGTGAATTTTCACCCCCCTTTTATTCAATTTTCTGGTACATTCTTTGTATTCGCCACCCTTCTTCTCCTAGTCACTAATAAATTCTTTGTATTATTCACCCCCCTTCTAGAATTTCTGGATCCGCCACTGTTGTGTCTGCGCCTGCGCTTGCGTTTCTAGTGTGAACACGCCTTAATGTACAAACTAGGGGTAATCGAAGTTTGACGAGTGTGTTCGATGTTTGTGGAGGTGAAGGGTGGATAGTTCGTGCAATGGATGAATGCATACTCAAGTACACTCATTTTTTTCTTAAGTATTTTCAGTATATCAGCTTCAAATATTCTTAAACATGTTCTTAAAATATCTTAACTACGACTAATGACTACGAATCATTAGTCCATGAGGCTATAGACCTAACGAGCAATTCAAACTCTTAGTCCATGAGGCCGAGAGGTCAAATTGTTTTAGTATAAACTTATTAACCTGTCAAAAATTACGTACAAACCAAATTATGGGTGAAATCAACTGATTTTATAACCAAACGGTGCTCAATACTATTTTAATCCGCCATCTTTTCTCTACTAGTAGCCTATCACAAATACAGCTCTAAAAGAATAGCCAATCAGAATGCAATATGCGTGTTAAACCGTCAGTAGGTTTATACGATTAGGACAATTATCCCGATGACTTGACAGAATTAGTTGTTACAACTCTCCAGGCTTACGAGAACTACGTCAAGGACCGAGGAGTTGAGCCAATACTTCCAAATCTGAACATGACAAGCGAACAACTTTTCTTCATTGGTTATGCACAGGTATGTTGATTGCAACGTTATTGCAAATGTCCCGGATTTCATACCGGGAGAGCCTGAGTACAAGCCTCTTAATTCTCATACGAACAAAATATGACTAGTATAAAAGAAAAGACCATACCATGAATAGCAAAATTCCAAAGTTTGATGTTAAACGGATGAACAGTTGACGAAATACAACTGCTTTAAAATACAAAAACTACTAAAGAAATGTATGGTATCCGGACGATTCTTTACTTAGCGTTCAGAAGCCATAAATTTCTTTAGTAATTCTTGTATTTTAAAACAGCTGTATTTCGTTAACTGTTCATCCTTTTAACATCAAACTTTGGGATTTTGCCATTTATGGTTTGACCGTTTAAGGGTAAATTATAGAAGTAATGAATGAAAAATAAAGTAAACGCTGAGAAATTAATGATCATCAAAACATATTTAGGAGCAATTTTATTAATCTGTAAAACAGCCTCGAAAATAAATTTGAATAAAATGTAATTTGTCAGTCCAGCAAAAATGCCAAGTACTTCGAAGTTATTTTTACACAGAACTTTGTAATTTTTATACTGTCCTGAAAATAAGAAAGTTGTAAGGAAATGAGGTCGTGTCTGGAGGGATTAGCTATGTTTTTTGTCTTAGTAATAGTAATGTTATTATCATTAACAAATACAGCAATACCAAGAAACAGAACACATAGAAAAAATGTCCTGCAGGAAAGGTTTTCGAAAAAAAAGTCAAAGTGTTACTTAGTCAGTTACGGCTACTTTAAATGGATCAAATATATGTTGTTTAAACATTATCAAACAATGTTGGACTCAACATATTTGATCTGCTTGAAAAGCACAATCAAACATGTTGGACATTATTGAATGGTGTTGGACGATGCTGGATGAAGTTTGGTTTTGACCAAAATTTTCAAAATACGCTATAATCTCGCGCCTGGTACAGGGTGGAGTCCAACATTGTTGGTTGGTATTGGATTGGTTTGAACACTCCAGCAATTAAAAGAGTTCAACAGTGATCAAACACTGTCCAACAGAGCAACACCACTCAACAATG
Organism: Zoanthus sanctaehelenae; assembly: GCA_028564885.2. Taxonomy (NCBI): domain Eukaryota; kingdom Metazoa; phylum Cnidaria; class Anthozoa; order Zoantharia; family Zoanthidae; genus Zoanthus; species Zoanthus sanctaehelenae. Next base: position 9,168 of record JAOTRI020152792.1, read on the forward strand.
TTGGATCATTTTTTACGTGCATGTTTTATCTGTTTCAGTGGGCCTTTAGAGCTGATTAAATCACGCGTAGTAATCAAAATCAGTCATTTTGCAGGATCGGAGGAAGATTCTTATGTGTAACACATTACGACTTGTTGCTAGCTTATGCGGTAAACTTTGTAGGTGTTACACAAGCATTATAGCCACGGAAAACAATAATCCAACTGTATTGTGGTGAGCGCCCGGGCGGAAACACAAACAGATAAAAAATACAGGGGCAGAAGAATTACAGTTTGAACAAGTGCTTTGATTAGTTGATCACAATATCCTTTTCTAATCTATAACAGTTGTAATTTAATAATATCTTTATTTGTAAATTACAATATTGATTTATATTAGTTTTATCTAACAAAAAAAGCTGAATTATATATTTTTTGTTCGTGGCTGCAGAAAGAATGTACCAAATCAAAGCCCTTAGCGGACTTTATAGCAGTGACGGAAGACGTACATGCGCCGTCAAAATTTAGGTAAAGTAAATTTAGCATTAGAAGTAAACATACCATTGGAGAGCTAAATCCATTAGAACCCACCCATCGACTTTTTCGTGCTCTTATTAGCTAAAATGCATCACGTGATACATTATATCCTCCGATATACCAGTCACTGAATGGGATTTATTTACTAAGTATATCAAAACAAAGAAAACCGAATTAAACCCCCAACATACAAATGTTTTGACATGTCAACTTAGAAGTTAATTATAACAAACAAAACAAGTTCTAAGTATCAATGGTAACAGCAATAAAAAGTCCTTAAAATATCAGCCCTCCGGTTAGCCTAATTGGTAAGGTGCCGGTCTATCGTGCGGGAGGTTCGGGTTCGATTCCCGGCCGGACCAAAACTCAGGGTCTTAAAATAATTGAGGAGAAAGTGCTGCCTTTGCTCTAACATCTGCAAATGGTTAGACTTTCGCGTCT
>JAOTRI020152801.1:0-10123 GCA_028564885.2 Zoanthus sanctaehelenae
CTAATAATAATATATTTATATATATCTATATATATACATATATTTTTTGTCCATAAATCTTAGTATAATTCTTTTTCACTATCCGCTGATTCCAAGCAATTTAAGCCTCTGGCTTTGGCCTTACTTATATTCTGTAAACTTGTCAAGTGTAAATTATTTCAATAAATTCAAGTTCAAATGAAACTTACTTCAGTTGCACATCATTGATATCTGTGAGGGTTGCTCCAATAGAGTCAACGAAGAAATCAAGAAGATCCTCAGTAAACTTTTGATCTTCGTCATTATCCAATTCACTGACCAGTGAAAAGCTCAAATTCACCTGGAAAATGTTAGACACTGAGCAAAAACGTTCAGAGAAGGATCCGTATATAAAAGTTATGAAATTTGACACCATTAAACCAAAGTTGTTAGAGTAGACTGGCTAGGAAACTCAGTAAAGTACATAGAAGATTACAATGGTTCTTTACTTCAAGTTGTGTGGACAGTCACGGTTAGGATCATTTTTTCTTGTTGCGATGCTTCATTAGTCTATTGGCCGTTTGCTCATTTACATCGCAAAGCGTTTGTTATTTGTACAGGGTCAACGTCATATTTCAATAGGGAAAAGTAAAACAATAACATAGAACAAAGAAAGCCGTCATGTTTCTAAAGTATTCGACTTTACTAACTCTGATTAAACTAGATAAATTAGAGTTAACTGGTTATGACATTCTTTGTTATACGTTTTAGTTCTACTTTTTCCTATTGAAATATGACGTGACCAGTCACAGATACGTACAAAAGGCTTCGAGATGTAAATTAGCCAACGACCAATAAACTAATCAAGCATCACACCAAGAATAGAATATTCTAACCGTGACTGTGTAGTAAGAACAAACGGTTTTAGGATGTAAATGAACAAACGGCCAATAGACTAATGAAGTAGAGCACCTAAAACAAAATAACCATGACCATGCGCACAACATGAAATAAATAAACATAATTTTCTTTGTAGTTTGAGAAGTTTTGTAACCATTGAGAGTGACATTATGAGCAAGTATATCTATCTTAAAATTAAGTGATGTGTGAAAAAATCTCGCACAGTCTTCACCTGGCAACCAAACTGTATTTTCGTTACCTGACACGACTATGTTTGGTAAATTTCAGAACTTTGAGATATTGATTACCTGATTTTAAAAGTATATTAAAGATATTTTGGAAAGTTTTTATTTGATAGAATTAGATTATATCTAGAATATAAGAAATAGCAACTTTTCATATACATTTATTGGATACCGCTGACGTGTAAGATGTTTTCAACAGTCAATTTTGTTGTCGCTATTACTACAAATCACCAAAGTTAATAGAGTGAACTGGTAATGAAATTTGATGTCTTTCTTTGTTATAACATTTTGTTCTCCTTTTCCCAATTGAAATATGACGTTGACGGTGCACAAATAACAAAAGGCTTTGAGATGTAAATAGGCAAACGTACAATAGACTAATGAGCATCACACCAGGAACAATAGATTCTAAACGTGACGGTGCATACAACATGAAACAAAGAAGCATTGTAGTTTTCATTGTAGTTTGCTAAGTGTCATAACCAGTCCACTCTAGCACTTTTGAAATCACACGAGGTGGACCTAAAACAACCGCAGTATTTCAAGTAAACCCTTATTACGATCTAGACCAAAAGTAATTTTCAAAAGTGATTAAAGTTGCGTCCTAAGGACTCGTGTACTAATGTTTGTCAAAATATTCTATTCTCGTTCTCGCCAAGGTTAACAACTGATATATATTTTATTGGTAAAGGTTTCTCGTTGACCAATCCCTTCCGCTGATCGCGAAGTAGACTATGGATTTAACAACTCTATTTCTTTCTGTTTCTAATAATAATTGGATCGGATGAAGTAAGACTAAAACGGGGAATAGGGAATCAGGAATGGCTAAAAAAGTAAATATTAGTCTTCGCTGATCACGAAGTAGACTATGGAATCAATAACTCTATTTCTTTCTGTTTCTAATAACAATTGGATCGGATGAAGTAGGACTAAAACGGGGAATAGGAAATCGGGAATGGCTAAAAAAGTAAATATTAGTCTTCGCTAATCGCAAAGTAGACTATGGAATTAATTATTCCATTTCTTTCTGTTTCTAAAAACAATTGGATCGGATGAAGTAAGACTAAAACGGGGAATAGGGAATCAGGAATAACTAAAAAAGCAAATATTAGTCTTCGCTGATCACGAAGTAGACTATGGAATTAATAGCTCTATTTCTTTCTGTTTCTAATAACAATTGGATCGGATGAAGTAGGACTATAACGGGGAATAGGAAATCGGGAATGGCTAAAAAAGTAAATATTAGTCAGCGCTATACCGCAGATGAATTGAAATACCTTGAGTGGTGAGAGATGGAAGTTTTCCAGAAATACACGTTCAGTTTCTAAGGCAGTCTAAAAATAAAAAAAAAGTATCAGAAAATTTAAAGCTATCATGAAATGTCTAATTCTATGGTTGTGTTCGGCAAATTAAAGAGTTCCAGAATGATAGGAAAACCCGTTGTATTTCAAAGTTTCAAACTAACGTTTTTTAAATATTGTTCATACATGCTTGTTTCTCAGTTTTTTCCCTTTAAATGGAGGCTTCTTCATATAAGGCTATTTCCCTTATATGCAAATAAAAATGCAAAAAAAGTTAACTTTACTTTGTGCAAATGTAATTCCATTTCTTGATACTGTCTCGACAAATGACATTAAACGAAAAACGTCACAGAATGTTCATAATAATAATAATACAATTTACATACCGCTTATACGGTTAAGTGCATGCTAAGCGCTTAAGAATAAAATTAGCCTAACTATAAATCAAAATAACATGATAAAGCCTCAAAAAGTATAAAATAAAATAAAAGTACACCTAATTAAAAATAAAAGATTTAATACTTGGGGATAATTTAATATTCACAGTGGTCTGTTTCAGAGTTCTGGTGCTGAGACAACGAATGCACGGGAACCATATGTTGCTAGGCGGAATCTTTTGAGTTACAGCAGGAAGGCAGAAGATGAGCGGAGATTTCTTGCTGGAGCGTAGCATTGCAATAGATCAGATAAATTAAAGGTTGCAAGACCATTAAGAGCTTTGTAAGTAAGAAGGAGCACTTTGAATTTAACACGATATTCAACAGGTAGCCAGTGTAGGTCCATTAGGTGACGTGTGATATGCTGGTATTTTGCGGGACAGCTTAACAAGGCGGGCAGCAGCATTCTGAACACGTTGCAGTTTCTGTAAGATGTATTTCAGAGATCCATAAAGCAGTGAGTTGCAGTGAGTTGCAGTAGTCCAGTCGAAAACTAACGAACACATGTACAAGAATTTCAGTAGACTAGTAGTAAGAAAGTTTCTTATCCTTGAAATGTTTCTAATATGAAAATGCAGATTTCCAATTGAATTGACATGAGGCATCATAGTTATACACTTGTCAAAATTATCACCAAGTTTATGAAAATTTCCGGTTTAACGAACACGGCCGAGAGTTTTGGGGGCTGACGATGTTTGGGGTAGAAAATGACAAGTTCCGTATTAACACTATTCAGTTTAAGCTTTTTCAGATTCATCCATTTTTCAATGTCCATTACACAAGTTTCGATTTGCCAAATAGCGTTGTCTTGGTCGACTATCTTGCTATTGGTGAGTGTTAAGTATAGAGTTGACTATGATCTGCATAAAAGTGAAATAAAATGTTGTGAGATCTTAAGATGTCACCCAAAGGAGATGTATACAGGACCAAGCACAAAACCTTGGGAACCCCACTAGATAAATTGTGAGCATCAGATTTCGCACCATTGATGTTAACAAATTGAGTTCGCTCAGATAAGTAAGATTTAAACCAAGCCAAGGCCTTATCTTTTATTCTAAATTTGCTGCTCATGCGTGCAATTAGAATTTTATGATCAACATTATCGAAAGTAGCAAAAAAGTCGAGTGTTAAAAGTACAACGAATTTATTACTGTCCACAGCAAACAGAATATCATTTTGGACGCGAATAAGAGCAGTTTCACAGCGGTGGTTAATCTTATAAGCAGACTGGTAAAGTTTACAAAAATTGTAATGAACCAGCCGAGTAGCAGCAACTTTTTTGGGTTACCTTTGAGATCATCTTAATATTCAACACTGGCCTGAAGTTATTATATATTTCATGGTCTAGGGATGGCTTTTTCAACAGTGGCTGTAAGACCTTCTTTCATAGACAGAGGTACGTCACTAGAGTTTAGCGACAAGTTAACAATATAATTTATTGCAAATGATTGATAAGAGAACACCAAGATTGTTACACACTAATTCAGATGGCAGAGGGTGACTGAGAGAGCAGGATTTGGATAGGGCAAATCGCATTACCTCCGACAGTTCCTTAACGCATGTTCGTAAAAGGGTGTTAATTTCACAGTTAAGTTGAAGTGTTTTATTAGTTGGAAATAGAGAATCTGACACTTCGATAAATGCAAGCTGCTGCCTGATCGTGGTAATCTTTCTATTAAAGAAGTTTGCAAAGCGATTGGCAAGTTCAGTGTCTGACGAGCATGGAGTTTCTGTGCAGCAGCTGGTCAACTGTTCGAAAAAGCTTCTGTTGATCTGATCTGGTGTTCTTAATGAGAGAGGTAAAATATCCTGTCTTAGCTGAATTCACCACATACTTAACAAGTCTACGTTGGCCCAGATACACATCAAGATCAGCTGAATTCTTTGTAAGTCGCCAGTGTCCCTCTAATCTACGTCTCTTTGCTTTCTCCACTGCAATATCTGTTTAATAATTTTAGTTCGTAGGGGCGCATAATTATCAAGAATGGAGGATAGAACATTGTCACACTGGTCGCAAAGTACGGACAAAAATTTGCTTGGCGATTGGCACCGACAAAGATGATCTGCTTTGGAACAAGTGGCATGTCAATATTGACTCTACAGTGGACAGCAAAATGGTCAGATATAACAGGGTCATACACAAAAAAGTCAAATGTATGTTCTTAATTTGATCGTGTTATAATTAGGTCTAATTAGGTGTGTCCATCTTTGTGAGTAATGACATCTGTGTGCTGTTTGATAAAGGAATTTCTCGCCCCGGCCAGCTTAACTCCCGGCTCGATAAATACTCACCACTAACTACCGAAATTGAGGTGAATAGTTGTTTAGTATATACTAGAACAGTGAGATAACATACACCACCAAAAATTGATTGCAATTCATACATTCCAGCAACGATTAAAATATTTTCCCACGCGGAAAGGACTGAAACAACTGCATGTTCGGCAAGTCCTGTTCCTTAATCTCGGCCATCTCCAAAGCTCACACAGAAATTAAAACTGTTGTTGTTGAAGGTGCCTCCGGGAACGAAGCAACGTGCAAGATTCTGTGAGCCGTCTTGAATGGACTCGATAACAAACTGATTTTGAGGGAGTTTGCAACTCAATTTGAAAAACGATCAGCGGGTGTGTTTGCGTCGTTAAACTGACTGCCTCTAACGATAGAAAATGGCTTGGAAAACGAAGAACTTCTCAAGTGATGATCCAAGGCGGCTCGGATTTTTTGCTGTCTCATTTTCTTGCTGACAGACAAAATTTCTAAAGACATTTGTTTAGCTCCCATGGTACATTTCTTCAAACGGAGTTGCAAACTCTTTCTGTATACGTATTTGATACAATTCTGGTTCTTATCGATAAACACCTGATTAAATAATTCAAACCATTACCTTTAAACACGGACAAACAAAATTTAATTGCTTTCTTTGGTTTTTCAGGGACTTCTTCGTCGTTAATTTGAGTGATTTCTTTGCTTGTCATGGATTCAAGCCGGGACGACATTTTTTCCCGAATTGCTTGGAGGTAATTATAAATAGCAAAGGATATTCGGACTTTGACTAGCCAATCAGAGCGCGCCTTCAACGCTATCAACTATTTTAGAATAAGCTAATCTTGGATATCGCGAGTTACGGGAGCCAATCAAAGCGACAGAAAATAGTTATCAATCGCTTGGTTAACACTAGACTTGATTAGCTCGCCATCTGGATTTTCCGAACCTGTTTACAAGTATAGACAAACATCAAAAACTTTCCACCCACAATAAACATATTTTCTGTTGGTTTGGAGAAATCATTCCAGGAACACTTTACCCTAATAAATCTTAAATACAAAATACAGTGAAAACATACTGTAACTGCTTTGGACTCTTTCAAAGGAAATGATGCCTTTTTCATGTCTTCTGAGAAATATTTCTCCTACCAAAAAATACAGAATTGAATTAGTATATCAAGTAAATATGCATCCGTGAAACAAAATTCCTGATAAGCACCCTTCACCTCATTCCCTCCAGAACCAAGGCAAACAAATCATAACCATGCCTAATTTTGAGAAAGCCCAGTATTAAAATGTTAGCCACTGTAATCAAATCGCTGACACTTGCGACAATAGCACAAGTCATTAAGATTAAAGAACAACCTTAAGTTGTGCACTGCATGCAAGAATTCCTTGGGTATTGCATGCTTGTTTTTTCTTTTTATTTTCCTTCTTTTTCTTTTACTTTAATAAGAAGATACAAACGCTTTTATTGTATTCTTGTTGAAAAGCATTGGAGTTTTGAAGTGTATGAAAAGCAAGAGGAATCGAGGACGAAGAAAGAAAACGTGGAAGACGCAGATGGAGAAGGAGAAAGAGAGTTGGTTTGTTGAAAAAGGGTGGACGTGGTTGGCGCAGTTGGTAAGATCTCTGCTTTTAAACCACAAGGTCCCCAGTTCGATCCTGGCAGTTTACCGAGATTCGATTATTTGTGTAACCCTCTTTTCTGCCTAAGCCATGTTTCCATCCTTCGGGGGTAGTAAATGAGATCGAGCGTCTCCTGAAGCTAACCTGCGATGGATTAATGTCCCGTCCTGATGGATTCAAAGACTCTCATTCACTACGAAAACCGGATGTAAGCGCCGGCCCCATGGGTCACTAGGCTTGCAAAAGGATTTAGCTTTTGTTGAAAAAGCCATAAAATCGAGTGAGATTGAAACTGCATGGGAGAGAAAGATTGCTACCAAAGTAAGATAAATCCGTCCCCGAATCAAAATGGATTGGACGACGGTATTTTGAAATTTCATTTCACATTTAAGTCAAATCTGATACAGTACTTTATAAAGTCCTAAAATCTGGGGATTGGGTCGCTATAACGATAATTCTTACAAACATTTCCAATTTTTATTGGAATGTCTGGGACAAAAAATTATATTCAATCTATAATTTAGTTCAGTTAAAATGGGATATGGCAGAATTTCTACTAAACACGCCCCTATGGCGTGCTTTAGTATACAGAAAAGAGGCAACTAATTTGAAAAATACCTCCTTTCAAAAACAGGACTTTTACGTAAGGTAATACTTTTGTTTTTAAATTGTACTAAACAGTATGAGGAAACTTATGCATACTATTGTCTTGTCCCTACTAGTTAAATAGTGCGTAGTGAAAACAGTTATTTAGCAAATTATTTAACCGGTTACAGAAACGACACGAATGAGACCATAACATAAAATAAAGACGAGATGTTCAAATAAGGAAAACTAGATGACAGTATTACACAAAGATTACTCTTAAGAAGACTATATTCTTTACCTCTTCATTTAAGTCATCTTTGGAAGTAAACAAACTTGATAGAGCGATGATAAAACCCTTATCTATCTTCACGTTCATTTCCTGGACAAGCGCACGTGCGTACCTTGTGGAGATAAATCTAATGTTATGATCACTACTACTACTACTACTACTGCAACAACAACAACTACTACTACTGTTGTTACTACTGACAATTACTATAACTACTGTTGTCGCTACTTACAGTTAAATCGTGCAATACAATACAATACAATACATATACAAGTTCTCCCCTCAGGGATTTTCAGAACCTGTTTACAAGCATATACAGTTGAGGTCAGAAAGTTGAGGGTCTTAAAAAGTCCGCTGGAGCGGCTCACATATTAAGGAGCAACTTGGCAACCGATAAGAAGTGCCCTCAATGAAAGAAACAGACCATAACACCGGAATCACCACCCTGCTCTTTGGGAGAAGAGTGTGGATTCTTTTAAGACACTCGACAGAGTGATCAATGCCTTTCTCGTTGAAATAAATTTTATTTCCGCAAATTGATGGCAAGTATTAATAAGAGCAAAAAAGATTAACTTAAAACATTAACGTTCAGTTAAACTCATACTTTTTGACGATTTTTCTAAAATGCTATAATTAATTTTAAGTATCCGAGTACCGAGTATTGTTTTCAAAGTAGAAATGAGCTGGGAGCCGGGACACGGCTTCTAATAAAAACCTTCATTTAACACAACATCGCTTACTTGAAGTGCAGCAAATCACTATTAGGAACATTGTGGTACACCACGGACACTTCAATGAAGGGTTTGGGACCTACATTTAAGGAGTTAAAGATAAAAAACATATAGTTACAAGTTCAGAAGCTGATAAACGTGTATATTCAAAATATTCAAAACATACTACTACTACTACTACTACTATTATTATTACTACTACTACTACACTTACTACTACTACTACTATTATTAGTATTACTACTACTACAACTACTATTACTAGAACTAGAACTACTACTACTATAATGCAACTACTACTATGACTATACTATGCTGCTTTACTGCTATTACTACTATACTATACTACTACACTGTGCTACTATAACGCAACTATTAAAACCACTACTATACTGCTACTAATACTACTACTAGTATATGAAAACATTCAACAAAAAGGAGAAATCTTTTACGAATGTTTCAGTGTCAACAACCCGCAAATTACGGGAAATTATTATCAAAATAAATGCATATTAGAATAAAATTTAAACAAATATATTTTAACTTAACGAAGAAAGTTATTATCCGTTCTTCGTAGCTGAGGGTAACAATTAATGGATTGACGGCTATTAATTTGGTGTGAAAGTTGAGAGAAAAGAAAACGCCGTAATTTGACTCCCCCCACATAAATTGAGTACATAGTACAAACAATAACTGAGGTAAGTTTCACAGTCTATAATGGTCAATGAAAGATTTGCTCAGTTTCATAACAAATGAAACGCTTGCTCTCCAGTTTGGTGTTGCTAAGTGGTATCTACGCACTTGACCTCTAACTGTTAAGCACTATACCTTCTATTATAGTCAATGAGTGATTTACTTTCAAAACAAATGAAACGCTTGCTCTCTAGCTTGCTGTTGCTAAGTGGTATCTACGCACGTGACCTCTAGCTGCAAAGGGTCTATTTTACTGACTCAAATATTTACCTGTTCGTTTCGTTACGGCTACTGGCAACGGTGTGGGATACAAGGCTACGGGAAATACGGTTGTGTAAAGCTGGTTGTCAACCTGATGCAACAAAATATAAATGGAATTTGAGTCAGCTCTAGTGTCAAATAATGGCATACAAATGCTTAAATCTCCAGACAACAGTGTATCAATATCGGGATTTTGTGGATAGAAGGCAGAGATGAGACGAACTGAAACTCTACAATCATTTATGCTACATACATAAAGTGATCTGTGATCCGTTATCAGTGGATAACAATATTTTATAAAAAGCTAGGTGACAAAAAGACACCACAAATGTCTATTTACAACACTGGAGAACTTCTTTTTCTGATTTTCTTTAATCAGTTAAAATTTTGTTATTTCGGTATCGTTCCTTCGTAAAGTACTCGCCATCGCCAAAAGTTGAAAACTTCTGAACGTTTTTTGTGTGTAGATTCTCTTCTTAGGTACATAACCAAAGCAGTGTAAGTCGCTAAGGAATAACAGTAGTTTTACCTTTATGTGTTCAATAGAGTTACTTTCAGTGGAAATCAATCATGTATAAATAACACCTTTGTTTTATGCTTTCCAACCACGAGGTTCCGAGTTCGATCCCGGCACTTTGCCGAGATTAGAATCCTTGTGTGGCCTTCTTTTCCGCCTAAGCCAACTCAGCTTTCCATCCTCCCGGGTTAGGTAAATGAGTACCAGCGTATGCTGGGAGCTAACCTGCGATAGATTAGTGTCCCGTCCAGGGGGAGTCAAAGACTCTCATCCACTTAACACTACAGAAACCGGAGATAAGCGCCGGCTC
>JAOTRI020152812.1:0-10122 GCA_028564885.2 Zoanthus sanctaehelenae
GAGAAAGCCAAATAATCGTTTTCATACAAAAAATTGTTCAAAATGGCAAAACCTCCCAGTAGTCAGAGGGTTAAGACCCTGAGTGTTGGTCCGGCTGGGAAACGAACCCGAGCCTCCCGCACGATAGACTGGCACCTTACCAACTAGGTTAACCAGGCGACATATCAACACATTCAAATTCTGCTTGGTAACCTTGTCAACTAAGCAAACAAAGACTTCCGTAGGTATACTGGACAGAAACTTGGTTACCAAGCAGAATTTGAATGTGTCGATATGTCGTGGTTAATTCGTATGCGAATCTCAACCGTTGTTTTATCGTTTCGATGGAGACACGAAGAGCCAAGTTCCATAAACGAAGTTTAACCAGAATAACAAAGTTATTTATAATTGTTGTAATTTTAACTGCCTCCATGTATGTCTAAAAAACTCCCTAGAAAAGCCTTTATGTTTTATTTGTTGTACATATATAGAGCTTGGGCTGCCTGTGGTAAGAGAAACAGACTGAACATTTCTCTCCCTATTATTAACTTCAGCAGGGATGTTCAGATTTTAAGGGGAGGTATTTATAGGGAAGAAATGTGAAATTAACATACATGGTATCTGTTTATGCTCTTTAAATCATTGTCTTCTTCATTGTTATCCTTAAGTCTTAATTAAATATTATAATATGTATGGCTTTGATTGGTTTCATCAGAGTATATAAAACATAGAAAAAGTGTGTTTTAATGTTTTTCACGACCAGCATTTCTTTTTCTTAGAGATGTTGAAAAACACTTATGATGGAGTTCTCTGCAAAGCAGCAGAAATTTTTGAAAACAAGAGTAATTTATCAAATACACACATTAAATTGACTCAGTTAATCTATCTGTATATGTGGCATGTAAAATCTATATCATAAATAAAACATTTGAGAACACTCAAAAAATGCAACTTGTGTTTACTTAATTTCCATCGTGTTCTCAAATGCCCACCCTGTTTTATCATAGTGTACTGTCATGAATACTCAGTTTAGATAAGTAAAAAAAGTAATTAATGGAAATTGGAGAAAATTGATCCCCTACCCTTCTCCCTGCCCTTCCCCCACCCTTCCCCCACAACTTTCCCTTCCCATATTTTTGATTGACTGCTGTATAAAATACTGTTCATTATAAACAAGACTGAGATATTTTTAATATAAAATTTTATAGATACATTAAGTGCATGTTCACTTATTCAGCAAAAAGCTCAATGCTGTGTTAAGTTGCACTGCAAATGGCATTTTAAACAACTCTAAAACCAATTTTCATCCATATTCTAATGTTTTAATAAAAATTATTTTAAAAATTTTGACATCTTGATTCATTTGTAGATTAAAAGATATCAAAACCTACCAGCCACTACAAGGGATTTACAAAATTTGTAGGCCTGTTCACCAAACGATAGTGCATGCAACCGACCTGCTCATATAAATTCTTACTTTTTCAGCATAATTGTGTAAGTGAGGTAGCCCACCTATTAAGGCATTACCCACTCATATAAGCAGGTTTCCTGTCTCATGTAATCAGGCCCATAAATACTGGTAAACCACAACAGACAGCAGTATAAAACTGTTTAAGGAAAACATAACATCAATGTTGTTTTTGCAAAAATGCATGGAGTGCAATTTCTAATTGTAATTTAGCTCGACCACTTCATGACATTTTTTAACAAAGAAAATCTATTATTTAATAACTACTCCATAACTTAAATAGTTGAAAACGACGCCAAGATAGAAATGAAAACGGATTTTCAAAATCAATTGGTCACGATGAAAACCTATTTACCTGCATTAGCCATTACTGTAATGTATGTATAAGTGTATTTAAAAATGCTAACAAATAGAAAATTTTTATTTATATGCATTATATCATATTATATGGTTTAGTGGCTTCAAAGGAGTACTTTAACGCATACTTAAGAGTTAAGTTCTTGACTATCTATCGTGGATTTTATTTCAGATCTTATTTCAAAAATTCTTAATTTGTTTACATTTTCCGGCATTAAAATAATGATGAGAGTCCATATCGAACACACAGCGAGCGAGTTTTAGGCTCCCAAGTTCATGACCCCGGCGGGCAAATCATTATTTAGAAATTTGGGACGTTTCAAAATGAACAAAAAACACTTTGAATCAAACGTGCTTATTGGAAAATTAAGTGCTTTTAAGAAAATGTGTTTTTCTTTTTTTTCAGATGAGAATGAAATAGAATTCCTTTTATTCCTTTTTTTAACGGAGTTACAAAGACCAAAGACCCCGAATAATGAGTTCTGCAGGTGGAATTTCAGTTTCAAAGTGAAATTAGATTTTGATCAGATACTGAAACTTTTGATGGATCATTCCATACCTTCATTGCTATCCAAGGCTCACATTTATACTCATCAAAGTCGACAAATTTCTCTATTCGATAATACAGACAGAATTGACACGAAGCGTCAATTACTGCTATTTTTAAAAATTCGTACACATTCAATAATGAAATCACCCATGCGGATAATTGATTTTAGAAACTGGAAGTCTGGAGCAAAAATGCGAGCTTCTTTTTTAAATTTTAAAACTCACAAATAAATCAAAGCGACAAAAATTTTCAAAGTGTCACAGAGAAGCGTTAATATATTCATTTTTCATAGTAGTAGCAACGAAACTAAAATAATGATACAACAGTTAAATGTTGATGTAAACTACATATTTTATAATTATTCATGTTTTAAAGACAACAGCAAATTGCAACAGAAAAATAATCAATTCATCTGGGAACGAAAGCTACGCGCTGCCAAACGAGCTACTGTAAACGAATGTTACAATGAATGAAACAAAACGAAGATTATAGACATTGTATGAAAAAATTTTCCGAGAATAAACTGGTGTCGCGATTTCTTGTAGCCACTTTTGAGCCTTCAAGTCCAATATTAAAATATTAGCACTTACCCTTTTGGCTCTCCATCTTCACAAGTTTCACTTCCTTCTTCTGTAGTCAATGAAATTTTAAGTGGAGATCTTGGCGACTTCCAGTTACTGCTCATACTTCTCAAAATAGAAAGATTAAGCTGTTGAGAACAAGAAACAAACACTATGCTCAGAAACCCGCTATCCTAACTTTTACTACTTTCTCAACCAGACAAGCTTAAAATGTAATCAAACTCATCCTCAATATTAAAAGTTTGTTACGGCTCGGCCTCGTTAAAAACAGACTCACCGCAAAAAAGTCATCAGTAGCAGTTTCAGTAAATTTCGTTCCCTCTGCAAAACTGACAGAATTTAATCGCGAGCTTCTTGTACCTGGACTTCGCATACTTGACCTACTTGGAGCCAGAAATCTTTCGTGTTCAGTTGTTTTAACGAGCGTAACAAGAAAAATTCCTATTAAACCCAGGAATACAACATAGGCTAGATCAGAAAGGTCAAAGTGAACCAACACTGAATGTAGCCACAACTGCATCAGATCAGCTAAGAAAGAAGAAATTTTAAGTATATCCATCTGAGCGCTGTAATGCTCCGGTTAAGAAGTTATCACTTCTCTCGGACTGAAGTAAAGCATAATTAACTTCGTGTCATTTGCTGAACGGATCGCACGGACCCCATGCATCCCGCGTAAGTATCGTCAAATGTCAATCACAGCAATTATTGTTCAAAACGCGTAAAACTCCAGTCCTGCTGGCCATAATAGATTAACCTTTTTTTAAAAAAAGTACGTGACAATTCCCGTTGAATCATTGTCAAAAGAAAGAATATACATTCATATAATTCATTAACCTACTGTTCTAATCTTTTATTTTTCGCAAAAAATAACAAACATTGCGTTTCTGCATGTAAAAGTTATAGATATCTTGTGCTTTATAAAAACTCGCACCATTTTTGAAAGATTAGAAAACTGTTTTAATCTATTCCGGTTGGTTACCGGGATGTTTAAGAAATATGTTTATGTAAAAAAAATGAAAACGCAATACAATTAAATTCAAAGTTTTTCTCTTCCAAAACTAATAAATTGAGCTGATCGAAATAAGTTAAAAGACATGGTTTACGGCAGCTTTTAAACAAAATTCATTCTATATTCCGAAGGACCGATGAATTTTGAAAACATCACTCGTATACCTATTTATTACGAATTGAACTCGGGATCGTGCGATTTTTTATTTATAATAAACTCAACAAAACTACTTCGATAAAAATCGAGGCCTCTACTCTAGAAACCAATCATGCTAATCTCATAATATTTTATTTATATCAGATATAACAATACAATACGAGTGACGAGTTGTAAAAGTATATTGTATTCGGGTTTAATAGAAATCTCTAAAAGGAAAATAGTCATAAAATATAATAAATAATTTCAAAACGAGCTTTGAGTTCGTGAAGCCATCTAAATGTTAGATCAATGTGCCCTTGTCGCTACCATAACAACTTAATTGGTATTAAGAAGAGTACAATTTACGCTAAAATTGTACTCGTCTCCACCAATCAGAATCGAGTAATTTTTTGAGTATATTATAAGTTATTTAATATCTTAGTTTTAGAAATTAATGTAAATATAAGAAATCAAAACCAGTTTCAAAATCTAAAAAGTAATTAAAATTAGAATTGGTCCAGCTAAAATGACAGAAATTTTATTAAATAGAAAAAACCGTTTTCCTTATAATAACTTCGTTACCATGGTAAATTTTTGCACAATAATAATAATAATAATAATAATAATAATAATAATAACGGTTTATTAGAGTGCATCCACCAGGTGGCTCTTCGCCTCTAAGAGCTATATAAAACTACTTATAAAATATATATACTATTTGTTAACATTCTATTAACATTAATTGAGTAATGATATAAGCCTAATTTACATAAATGAATGTAGTTATAATAGTAATGAATTGTATAAAAAAATGACATAATGTAAGTAAATAAATAAATAGATATGTAAAAGTACTTAGATTACGTGACATTAAAATATACAAATTTAAATGATGGAAAACTACTGTGGTCTACAATTAAGCTGAAAGTCTTGTTTTGGCCCTATTTAAATGAAATTCCTTGACACTAGTGACAAATGTACTGTAACTTGGCTTGTTTCGGATATATGCAGGAAGACTATAATAGTTAACAACCTGATCAAGAGAAAATGAGGGGACAGAGAGGGACACTCAAGGGGTTGGCTGGGATATGTCAATTCCAGTAAAGTTATTTATAGTTTTAGACTATTTCCTCAGACGTCCGAATAAGTTTCTCGATCTAATAATGTTAAAGCAAACTAGATGCGTACAGAGGACGACAACTTTATTTTCCACATGCTCATATATACTGTCTTCCAAGAATTTCTTAACGTTTTGAACAACACCGAATATCTTCAAGCACTCACTAATCCAGCTATGAGACTGACCATAGTAAACGCCTTCTTGTAATCTATCCACGTCAAAGTCTGATAAGTGTGTTTTTTCCTACCATCCCTTATATAATACAGTCTTATAAATCATAACAGCTGATCCTTAGTAGCTCGGCTTCCTCTGCGACATCATTTCTGCTCATTTCATTCTCCTTTCTCTCATCCTTTCTTCTTCTTCTTCTTCTTCTTCTTCTTCTTCTTCTTCTTCTTCTTCTTCTTCTTCTTCTTCATCTTCTTCTTCTCCTTCATTTTCTTCTTCTTCTTCTTCCTCCTTTTGTTATCATTAATATTATTATTATTATTAATATTATTATTATTATTATTGTTATTATTATTGTTATCACTTGGCAAATGGCTAGGTTAAAACAAAATAGTAACTGCCTATTGTTATACGGTTAGTAGGGAAAGGAAAGTTTTAGGGAAGGAAAGTCCCACCACTTTCTTGAAAAAATTTCAGGGTTACCGACAATGTAATCTCTTGAACAACTTACAACATTGCTACTGCCATGCAAAGGAGTTCGATTTTATAAAAAAATCAGTTCTTCTTTCTTAGATGTTTTCAAAAAGAAGTTATAATTTTTAAAAACTAGGGACGAGTTTGTTGTTCTTCGTAGGGAAAGACAAGCTGTCTTTCCAGTTATTTTTTTTCTAAATAGCAACAATTATCATCTTATCCAACACATTTTCATACAAACTTTGTATATTTTCAGCGTTTATAGCTCTTTGGGCACAGCAGAGCACTGCTTTCATTCCCAATGCTACCTATCCGTGTAGTTCGGTAAGTATATCCGTGAGGATCATGCATATTTAAAATTATTAAATAGATGTGAGTGTTTAACTGAAAAATATGCCACTCGTAGATTTCATGTAAAGTTACATCCGGGATACGATCGCGAGTTGCATATTTTCCATTCTTCACTAATGAAGATATCGTTGACGTCATTTCTTTGTTTTTCCCGTCTTTTTCGTCTAGTTTTTTCTATTTTCGAAACACTGGTATCTATGTTATAAAAAGAAAATTACACGGTGGCGCGAGCACATGAAATTTATCTTCGAGTTGTAAAAATATTTCGCGAGTGAGCGCCCTTTTCACAACTATTGAACTAATCAGGCCTTTTTTCATCTTTTTTTCCACGAGAAGATAAACTTCATATGTTCAAGCCTTTCTGTTTTAGTGATTAAATTTTTCTGCAGCTCACATTATATATATTTATAGGATTATTTGACAGTGACGTATGTTTATTGGTCGAAGTAATCCAAATGTTTTAAAAATCAAATGAAACGACCAAATGGCTAACGAGGAAAACCTACATGTTCTTCTCAAGACTTATAACGCTAGAACGGACTTCAGTGGGTCCGGGTTCATACGGTCATAAAAAGAAATGAAAATTCATGAACCGGCTTACAGAGTTTTTAACAAGTGTAACTTATAAAAGAAATGTTTACAAAATCCTTGCATTATTTTTAATGGTTCGTTATATCAGAGTCCAAAATGTATTATTCGTTGGAGAAAACAATCAGTGTTCCAGACAAAGAGTCGCATGTTAAATAAATTTGTTTTCAGCTTTAAAAAGCTTTAAAAAGGAACTGTCAATCTGATCATTTTACAGCCTGTAACAACACGTTTGTAAAAACAACAATCTTTTCACAATCTGATTACAGTCAACTCCCGCCTTGTGGACATCCCGCTATTACGGACACCTCCGGCTGAAACTATAAAGAAATTTATTACATAGATATGAGTGTTTTACTGTAAAATACGCCACTCGTAGATTTCATATGAAACTACATCCGGGATACGAGTGACATATTTTCCATATCCTCACTAGTGAAGATATCGCTGACGTCATTGCTATGTTTTCCCGCTCATTTTGGCGCGCGTTGTCAAAACACTAGTCAGTCAAAATGACAAGATTTGTAAAAGTCACAGACGAATACATCAAATCTTTCAGTGAACAACAGGAGAATGAAAATACAAGGAAAAAGACACTTTATGACCTGAAAATATTCAAAGAATTTCTTCTAACTGATAAACATTTTTTGCTGATTGCTTTTCTAATATTTTGACAATTTACATTTTACAAAATAAAGATACTTTTGGCCATCATTTTTGTTATTTTGTTTCATTTTAGAAATACTCATATCTATGTAATAAAAAGAAAATTACACGTTGGCTTGATCATATGAAGTTTATCTTCTCGTGGCAAAAAAATCTCACTCGTTCGTTACGCTCACTTGTGAAATATTTTTGCCACTCTAAGATAAACTTCATATGTTTGTGCCTCTTTTGATTTCAGAGATTGTCAATTTGTTGCCTTTAACTTAGACATCGATTTTACCTTCCTTACTCTATCAAAACCAGTAAAGGAATAAATCTCATCTTCTTTAAGGAGATTAATGTATTATTAAAGAGTTCTGTATTCTTTATATTATTTACAGTACTCTAGACTTGAAAATTATTTGTATTAATTTTAAATATTAAGACTTCACTTAAGTACTGGTGTTGATGACAATGTTTTTTATGTTGTATCTTTTTTATTGATGATAGTTTTCCAATACTTGGCTGAAAGATATTTAGAAATTGTTAATAATGCTGAAGTAGAAGAGCCTTCGAATCCTAACCAACAAAAGATAGGTAAGTTGTTATCAGCCTATATTAGCTGTAGCTACAAAAAATGTGGTCCAAATGAAGGCCATTAGTTTTACCAAACTGTCAGTCTTACTTTAATGTGAACACATCATTATAATGTATTTATTTTATGCAGTAGCAGACCCAGCTGTTTTATATAATTATAGGAAAAGAAAGTAAAAAGGAGACTGGATAGGAAAAGAAAGAGAGGAGCTAAAATGGAAGTTCTGGAAGGAATTGTGGAAGGATGCTATGAATGTACTATGAACCGAGAGAAGTGAGGACACAACACAAGCTTGGGTGTGAAGTAGACAGGTGTGTGTGGTTCTAAGGGTCTCCTTGTTAGGAGGAAAATAATAATATTACTGGGAGGTACTTGAACTCAAAGTTTTGTCGTTGAAACTTGTCTTTAGAGTTTAGTAGCACAGCCTCTGCGATAAACATAATCTGAAGACGATCTGTCAATGAAACAAAATGGCGGGAGAGCCGGAGTATTCAAGTCATCAATGACAGTTTACAAGTACCGAGGCAACTACAGCTAAAGCCATCGACATGCTTGGCCTAATTAAATCATTTTGTTTCCTTTTAAAGATCTGAAAAAATGAAAGCAAGTTCAATTCCATTTTATTTGAACGAGCGGCTATATCACTCAACCACCTTCTCGAATGTGTTTGAGAGAAATCGGTAAAATTTTTTTGGGTCTGAAATGGTTTATTTTATCATTTCTTGGTCTTGGAAAAACGCTTTTGATGGCAATATCATTTAGAATAGCCACGTGCTAGCTTTGGCTTGATATTAGCACGGCTATACTCGATTAGATATTTCCATTAAAGCTGCCCAAAATTGATGTTCCTGAATTCAGTTATTTAGACTTTGTTTATATACACACTGAAAGTGACGTATATTCCCTGCTTTCGGGTAGTCTTTTGGCATTCAAAAGACTTTATAATTCTTTTATAGTTATATATATAGCAAAATATCAAAGGCGGTTTTCTGGAAATATCGATTACACTTTTTTTTTTATAAGAAACTCATTTATAAAAAACTCATTACTGAGATCTAAATTGGTTATGAAACTTTCAGTACTCGAGCTAAAATGAAAAGAAACTCGTACAGTTAGTGATAATTATCAATTTTCTTTGTGTTTATCATTGCATTGTAACTTTAAGACTCGTTTCGTTTTTTTATTATTAATGTCAAGATCGGCAATTACCATTTTTCAAAAAAAAATTGATCCCTATAAAGAAACTGCTAAAAAACTTTCAGTACCAAAATTCTCCAAACATTAAAGAATTTGGTAATGAAAAAAATCTTAGTTTCTCGTGAAAAAAATGACTATAATTGTTCTTTTCTGTAATTACTGAATGTTTTTTCGTCTTTGATATGCTAATTTTTTTGTCTCTGTTTGTTTAGACGAACGGAATTTATGTTTACACATAAATTAGATGTATTTTTCCAAAACTTAAACGCATCTGATTGGCCGATAAAAGAACATCTGTGTAGACTTATCCTACAAGACCTTGCTTTTAAACGTTTGGAAAGCGACATGAATTGAATCTTTCGCATCGTGAGAATGCAGCCGAGTTGAAATCTTGCATGTTAATTGTCAGTTCACACTTTCAGTCTCTGTATACTCACTGGAAATGCTAGTTTACGATATACGCACACGATTCAATATTTTTAACAAATAAGAAATGTTTCAAAATAAGTTCCAATGTATGAATTGCATGATTTCTTTCATGAAACTAAAATCTCACAACCAGCAATATTGATCACGCCATTTTCGTACTTCATAACGCTGTCGGGAAAACACGCTTTCAACTATTATTTAGACAATTCAAGAAGTTCATACTGTAGCTGTCCAAATCATTATCATTTTTGTCACTTAAACATTTAAAAATAAAAACAATTAGGGAGGTTGGAGTTACGTGGGTTTATTTTATTCGTTAGTCTAAAAACTTATATATTATACCCTAATTTGCAAAACAAAAGCAAAAAACAAAAAACAAAAATTTACTAAAAGATACAATGATTTACAAGTTCTTTTTATCATAACTATCTCGGGCAGATTACCAGTACTTGGTTTGTGAAAAAAGATTGTGG
>JAOTRI020152823.1:0-10122 GCA_028564885.2 Zoanthus sanctaehelenae
TCCTTGTGGTGTAGTGGTTAACACGTCGGACTAGTAAACCGAAGATGTGGGGTTCGAATCCCACCAAGGGCTTATATTTGATAGTTTTCTCTTAATTCTTTCGGCATTATAAAAACCCTACCCTTGCGTAATAAAGAATATGTATGATATAACCAGAAAAAAATCTTTGAAATCGCAAGAGCAGGGGCCACAAAAAATCTCTTGGTAACGTACATACATCATCACATGATTGGATGAAAGACGGCAAAGGATCTCTGTCAAATTGGCTAGTCACAAGTCACAAGTCACAAGTCTAATTTTATATTATTCCATCCACCTCAAAAAGCCACTAATCATACAATAAGGCTGCATATTGGTGAAAAATTTATTAAGAGAGGCATCTATACTGATTGTAATCTAACTTCTTAGCTGGAAGTCTCAGGTTCATTATATTTCAAAAAAAATAAAACGTTGCGTTGGTGTTCTCTTAGACATTATGTAATTATATCAGTCCTCACTATGTTGTATTATACATTGATATATCCTTTCCTATATTTTTCAGTTGTTACATGGGGGAATACCTATAAGTTAATTGCTAATCATTAGATAAAGGTGACTTAATTTTAAGTCATCCTTTATCTAATGATTAGCAATTAACGTGTCATATTTCCATGACATGCTGTTTATTTTTCTTGTTATCCTAGTTTAGTATTGTAGTTAACCCTAATTTTACTTCTGAAACATTCCAATTATAATTTCAAATATGTAGCTGTCAATCATTTTGGGTTTTTATATTCGGAATTTGTAACGTTTTTTTTTCACTTTCTAATGAAGATGGCATTGTGACAATGTCGAAACATGTCTAGTATAGAATAAAAAATATTTAATTTTCGTATATCTGAAATGCTTAATTTCGTTAGTGCCTTTACGATCATATAATAAATTAGTATCAGTTTGAATTGTTCACTACAAATCTTGATTTGTAAGACACAAATCGCTGTAACGGTTGACAGACTCGACCCAAAATCTGCTTGACGCACATATCAGAAATTGCAAGTCAGAAAGTTAAATCAGTTTTGACAATAAGCATTAGCCTTTGTTACGCAAAAGAATGTGCTACACTATTCTGTGAAACAAAAAATCACACTTTCCCTGTTAATTTTCTTTTGTTTTGAAGCCTAACACATTCTTTTGCGCCATTGACTGTTTCACGGGTTCATTTATATTTAACAAAAGTTCATAAAATATCACATCTTGGAAAGGCGGGGGCAGCTGTAGTGAGAACTATTCCTAGTCTATTCAGAATAGTACGTGATTTACTCGGTGATTTCCCCTATGAAACTGAAAGAATAAGTGACATTTACTTACAATTACATTAACGTGGAAGTTGTCATTTTACAAAGACTCTTGCAGAGTTGCCAACACTCCGCGATTCAGTCGAATGGTATGCGAC
Organism: Zoanthus sanctaehelenae; assembly: GCA_028564885.2. Taxonomy (NCBI): domain Eukaryota; kingdom Metazoa; phylum Cnidaria; class Anthozoa; order Zoantharia; family Zoanthidae; genus Zoanthus; species Zoanthus sanctaehelenae. Next base: position 1,433 of record JAOTRI020152823.1, read on the forward strand.
TTTTGTAGACAAATAAAATAAAAAACTTTTTATTTTTTTTGTTTTCAATTTATTTATACCTATTAAACAAGTTTTTTTTCCTCAATTATTTGAATTTTTGTAAAAGAAAACAGCATATGTTCATTTCCGTAAAAAACTGCAAATAACGGAAATAATGTGAATGTAAAAGTTAGTTTTAAACCTATACATATCTATATATCTACACACCGAACGCATTTCTATCACATTTAATCTAATTAATATGCGTACCTATGATTTACGTTGTTCAACTTGCCAATAGAGATAAATAGCGTCCTGGAAACCCCTACAGTAACTAACTACATAACATTGTCGGGCTGCGTTACCAGCGTGGTTGGTCCTTGCGGTGTAGCGGTAACACATCGCACTAGTAAACCGATGATGTGGGGTTCGATTCCCGCCAAGGGTTATATAGGTTATTTTTCTCTTATTTCTTTAAACCAATACACTTGAGAAATTCCGAATTCCCCGAACCCTTTGCCCAGCCCTTCACACCTATAACGAAAGCTAGTGTAGCTAGCAGAAATATAGTACTCTTTTTAATTTTTATAAACGCCGTGTTGAAACTCCTTAACTTATTTAAATTAGTTATTCTAAAATATCGACAACAAGAGCCTTATTCCAACGTTAGTTTACACTCTCGTGGTATATATTGTAAAGGTATATTACTTTAAGCTTAAGAACATGCATATAAATAAGATTAAAAAACTAGGAAACTTATTACAGTGTGCAAATTGATGGCGGTATATTAAGTCAAACGATTAAACAAAGAGGTGACTTTTAATTCAAGTTTTAAGAGCACTGCTACCAGCAAATATGTATAAGGAAGCGAAACAGCTGCGAAAAAGCCTCAAACAGCTGCAAAGAGCGAATCAACTAACTCTAATTTAACCCCAAATCCTAACGCTAATCCTAACCTCAACCCTGATCTTAAGGTTAGAGTTAGACTTAGGAATTTATAGTGCTAGGGTTATAATTATGGTTAGGGTTAAATGTTTTGCTTTAGCAGTACCCTTGGTAGTTTTATTATTAATAACATAATTGAGTCAAGTAAATCAAACGTACCTGCAGGGCGGAAAAAACGGTAAACGTTTTGGTAAAGTATTTTAAAAGGAAAATCTTATCGAGCACACCCAAATACAGCGGAATGCGTTTTTTTATAAATCCACTAAATAAACGCATAAAAACGGTTAACCTGATTCGTTTCACTTGCGATGATGTAAAACACATTCGTTTTGCGTTCGATCAGTGTTCGATTGAAAATATCATTCATATACATGCATTTCTTATAAGAACAACTTTGTTAGAATAATGAGGCTAAGATAGGCTTGAGGGTGAATTCGGTTGGGCCTACGGAATAGGAATTCATAAAATTATAAACTTCCTTCAACGTCAGATTCGTATTAGGGCTGTTTTTCCTGCCAAATTACAAATATAACATGCCTTAGTGATTAAACTCTTTTGAATTTGATTTTTGAACCAATTATTTTATTGCCCTAACAATCTGGAAGTAAATTCAAAACTTCAACTCCGCCGTTCTTAATCCGGATTAGCTGTAAACAGGCCCGAACAAACAGACCCTATAACTCATAAGATCAATCTGAGAACAAGCTAAGGCTGCAGGCTGAAACTGAAAGTAAAATGTTTCTAAAATAAATATTTAATGCTGATCCGTAAAAATGGCTAAACAGAATAAATAAGAGAGATCTGCTCAAAATATTTACAGACGGCAGCGTTGTTTTTCAATGTCTTGTTTTTTTTTTCTTAAATTTGTTTTGATTCTTAAATTTGTTTTTATTCCTCATCACCTCAAACCGCTCACAGAAATAAATTAAGAACAAATTGAAATAAAAGCAGCAAATGTTTTAGAAGATGGTGAGTCTCCGGGTACGTTTTACTGGTTTTTATACTGAAAATAAAAAGCGTTTATATGTAGTAGTTATATGGCGAAGTTTTTGCACTTGAAATTGTATGAGCGCTGTGTAAAACTAACTCAGCTAAATTTTGATTTTAACGTTGTGTTATCAAAAACAGAACACAAATAGCGGTATAAACATTTTCATACGCATTTTTAACTTGACGAATTAAAAAGAGTTTATTTAATGTTGTTTGTTTTGAAGCCACGGGGAAATTATGCGCTGAAACTTTATATTTGCAATTCAGAATTAAGTTTTAACAAAAGAACACAGAATAGGCTACAGGTGAGAGAAATGGTCTGGAAGAAAATAAAACGACATAAAAAATATTTGAAATTGCAGAAGAATAAATTTTACTAGAACAAAGATTTTTCCAATTATTCCATCATTTCCAGTCTTACGGGAAGTAACACAGAAGATTTTTTAAAACTTTTAAAATTTCACGATCAAAATAAAATACGAAGGAAATTAAAAGTAGCGGCTAAGCTATGAATTGAGAATTAGCCAAAGGCGATAACTGGAGAAAACCATCTGCGGGGTACTTGTTTACATTTGTATACCGGTACATACATGCCGCCCTGCATAGGATGTGGCTTTCAAGTTCTATAGCGGTCTGTGATAGCCGGTGTTTGGTATGGGATGGGCCATGAAACTAATTTGATGGGATAGGGTATAGTTGTTGGGGTGTTTCCGAACAGCGAAACAGCGAAACAGCGAAAAACAGCGAAACAGCAAAAAACAGCGAAACAGCGAAACAGCGAAACAGCGAAAAACAGCGAAACAGCATATATAATTTATGTTTTTTGACGACACATAGACAACCTTCCAAAAATATTTAAATAAACGCGCCCTAGATCATCATTTGTCACTTCAAAGCTGCTCTCTTGTATTAAAATATTCAAATTAATCCTTTTAACAAGATCTTCCATCATATAAAAATTAAAAGCTTGTAAAAATTAAAAACTCAGAGATAGAAAGACAAAGCACGTGTTCTCTCAAGGTAACACTTGAATAAATGGAAGGTATACCAGCTTCCTGCCGCGAAACATGTTAGTACCAAGGTATAAAAATGAGCGACGTCTCACGCCCAGTGCAGAGTACACTTGTAGCTCAACATTCGGCAAAGAAAAAAAATATATATAGGAAAACGGGAAAGCTAAAAAGCGAACATAAGAAGTAAGCAATAAGGAGAAAAGACGAGGAACGGGAGAAGTGAGGAGGATACACACGTCAAGGTCCCCTTCCAGAAACTGCATGTGAAAAAAATGTGAAAGTAATTATAAGCGGGATGAAATTTTATTTACTTTCTTAGCGACGAGCTTTCCGCCATGTCCATTATATATATGGGTGTCACTCCCTCTACCCGAACGCGAAGGATTGCCTATTTACAGGCAACACTTTTATCCTTTATGCGAGCCTTTATCAATGCTCCGCTGTACTCTAATAAATTGCTTGATCCAATATCTTGCTCATATTGGTTCACAGTCAAATTAATTTCAACGTAATTTTCCAGCTATTAATTTTATTTCACTCAATAAATAAGAGATTGTTTAAAAACTATAATTGTAATATTTCAGACTAAAGCTAAAATATTAAAAAAGAATGTATGTACGACCGTTTACATAAATGGCCAGATGTCTATCGAAGGGGCGTTAAATTCAATACTTTAAAAATATCATTTTGAAAGAGAGGAGCCTTATCAAAGACAGGGGTCTACAAGGAGAACGTTTATAAATATCTTTTTGAAAAAAATACTATATGCTGTTTCGCTGTTCGGGAACACCCTATTATTAATAGTTTGTCACTTCTCCTGTTTTCCCTATGATTTGGAAAATAGCGGAAGTGAAACCAATTTTTAAACAGGGTGATCACGAACAGGCGATAAATAACAGACCGATTTCACTTTTTCCATTCTTATCCAAAATATGCGAAAGAGTCGTCCATAATCAATTTTTGTCGTAATTGAGTACAAAAGAATTTTTGGGAAAGAACCAGTGGAAACAAGGCAGGGCATTCAACCGAAATTTCAGTAATAAAAACAACTGATGATATACTTTATGCCATGGATCAAAAGAAGCTGAGTGCCATTATATTGTTTGATATGAGTAAAGCCTTTGACAGTATTAGCTATACGATTTTGTTAGCTAAACTGCGAGATGTAGGGGCCTCTCACTCCACCATTCAATGAAGAAGACAAGTGGTCAAATTCTACTAGGCTGTATCTGAACCCTTGTCTTTGGTTAGTGGTGTCCCCCAAAAGAGTATTTTAGGCCCACTTCTCTTTAATATTTACATAAACGACCTTTCTACTGCACCAAAAAAATGTAGCATAGACTGTTTTGTGGACGACACCAAGTTGCTGTTGACCTTTTCTCCAAATGAAAAACAAAGTGCCGTCGAAAATGTTAAGGATTTAACCTTTGTGAGGAATTGGTGCTTTGACAATTATCTTCTCATGAATTTAATAAAAACTAGGCTTATGGTATTCGGAAGCAGGAAAATGCTACCAAAGATAGAAGATTTTAGTGTGTCTATTCTAGGAGAAAATCTTGTCCCTGTTGATACAGCTTAAGACTTGGTTATGATACTGGATTCTCACTTAACGTATTATGAATACATTATAAGCACTGTATCCAAATGTATATCTTATTTAGCACAGATAAATCGCGTTAAACATGCTTTTGATGATAAAACTCTTGTAACTGTTATAAATGCCTTAGTTTTTAGTAAACTGTGTTATTGCTCAAGCGTGTGGGCGAACACGTCAAAGAACAACATATAGAAATTGCAAGCTGTTCAAAATTTAGCTTGTCGTGTTGTTTATGGGATGCGTAATATGATCACATTACGCCTTTGCTAAAAGAATTGCAATGGCTTCCAGTGAGAAAACAACTGTACTACCGCAACCTTATAATGGCGTTTAAATGTATGACTGGTAGTGCCCCGGTATATCTTTCTGAAAAAATTGTTAAATGTGTAGAAATTAGTAATCGTACCACACGCAATTCTCAAAAATTAAATATCCCTTTTTTAAAACAGCCATTGGACAGAGGACTTTTTACTATAGAATAGTAAATTGTGGAACGAATTAGACTCATCTCTCAAGTTATGTCAGAACGTTGTCGTTTTTAAAAAATTGTTTAGATCTAAGTTATTGCATCAGTTTCAAAATGAATAAGTTTTTAGTATTAAATGGTCTGGGACACAGCCACTGCTGAAAGAACAATTGTATATAATTTCTAATGGTTTAGAAATACATTATTTAAGCAGTTTTAAAAGACAGGCTGGGATACTAAAGGGACCAGTTGCCTTTGATGCATTCATATTAGAGATTTTACCCTCAACTTCAGAGGATGTCACTGGAAATAGGCAAATACTATTAAGTAACTGAGGACCAAGGTAGAACTGAGGTTCAATGTCAACTAAAGGTATTTCATCTGAAAGCTTGCTTCCAAATCTAACAAAAATAATTGTTAAGAGCTGTGGCAATGGCTTTAGGGTCTTTGACAGTTCGATTGTTTACAATTATTTTAGAGGGATGGCCAAGACTTTTTCCCTTTAATGTAATCAACTGTTTTATCCCAGACCATATATTTCTGCTGTTAGCATTAAAGTAGTTCTGATAGAAATTTTTCTTTGAAATTCTTAGAAGAGAGCTTACTCTATTTCAATAAAACTTGTATTTTGTATGATAATGAGCATTTCTGGTTACTAGGTATTTTTTGTACAATTTATTTTTGATTTTAATTGATGTTTTCAGGCCGGATGTAATCCAGCGTTTAGAAAAAGATGTAATTTCTTTCCTAGACAATTTTCTAAGTGGTATGATCTCAGATATTCATTGGTAGAAAATCTGAAAAAGATCAATCACACTGGTAGAGGTTTCACTAAAAATAATGCTACTCCAATTGATAGAGGCCACATCAGATAACAGAGCATCTCTATCAAGGGAGGAGAAATCTTTCTTGTATATTTTAATTCAATTAAAGGGCAGCACTTGCTAGTAATACTTCTTGATTTCAATCATTCAAGAAAGGAAATTCATCACTTTTACATATTGAAATTATTTCTCAATGTAATCATTTGGTCAACAGCTGAATATATTAATAGTATTATAAAAAAAAGACATTTACCCTAAGGGGGTCTGCATATTATAAGCAATTTATGCTTTTAGTAGACTCCTCAGCGCTACATATATTTATAGAAAGAACTTGTAAAATCATTATAAAAATGTGCTGTAGTGATGAAATAAATAAATTGAAGAGAAAATTGAAAGATTGGGCTCAGTTGCTCGCCAGGCAAGTTTAAAATATGACGGAGATGGGCCCCTGTAAAATCAACTTTTGCTGGCCCTATTGTTCAGAAATCGCGTTTTTAAACTGGAACACAAACAAAAAGGATATTATAAATGCGTACCTCTATCTTTTCTTTCTCTTTTTGACGTCTTTCTGAAGTCAAACGTCGCTTTTTCTCTGGCACTCTGTGAGAAAATATGGTTGGAATAGCCCTGATTTAAGTTTTGCTTTTCGCTTCGTGCCCAAGAGTTCAGCTTTCAAGTCACGCTCGAAGCTATCCTGCGCAAAATTCTCACAGCCCAAGACCGAATTTTTCGAAATAATCGGGTCTACCCTTGATATTTTCACTAACCAAACTCTCTTTAGATCGCTGTTTTCTAGAAGCTTATGACAACTGATATTTCTAGAATATCTTGAGTCATTTGTGCAGCCAAAAAGCCATACAGTAAACCATATTGTGTTCGCTTTCGCGGTAAAGATCTTTCCCATATCCGACGTCATAACTTCACTCTTTCTCTACTGACCCCCTATTTCTGAGCCGCCGGTAAATTTTGGTTAGTAAAGTGTTTTAAACTAGAATTTCTCGGAAAATCAGCGCAACACGAGAAAAAAAAACTTTAAAATACGGTTTCCTAACCTTTAAGGATTATATTTAAAAAAGGTTGATTTTAGGGTTCAGTTCCCCTTTAACTATTTGACTATTTAGTGGTTATCTTACTTTTAGGATTGTAAGTTAACCCTAATTTCACTTCAAACATTCCGATTATAATCATTATAGGTTTTTATATTGGAAATTTGTAACGTTTTTTTTTCACTTTCTACTGAAGATGACATTGCGACATGGTCGAAACATGTATAGAATAAAACATATATTCATATATCAGAATGTTTATTTGAAAAAAGACATTGATATAGATTATGTTTTGTTGCAACCAGGCTGGCACGATAACACTCCGACTAAATCGGACCATTCTTTGTGCTTTCACCAAGACACGGCTGTTAAGTCTAAGAAAACCCGTAAGATATCTCTTAAGCATAAGGCGACGTTTTCCAGTGGGTTAACGTTAGAATGGAGCAGGATCATTCACCTTCTCAAGAATTTTCAGCATCTTCTTTTTCAGCCAGCTCTGTTACTAAAGCCCAGACCTAAGGTGCCTGTTACAAATCGTTCCTTAAAAAGTCTTTCAGCGGACGGTCCAAGAGGTAAAGGAAGCAAACACGTTGTTAGGCAGCAAGTGAAAGTAAAAAAAAACAACGAAAAATGAGAAAATGGATACTAATTTCTTTCATGTTTTATTTTCCATAGCACGGTAAACCTACATGAAGCAACACAAGAACTGGTCGAACATCTGAGATCTTTTCACGGTCGCGACCTGAAAATTGAAGTGGAGACCTTTAAAAACTGGAACGAATTTGTTAAATGGAAGCAAATCGAGGAAAAGACGGTGAAAAGTTGACTTCTTAAGGAAAGAGGAGATAGAAGAACGAAACGTCACACGACCTCTTGTTTCTATAGCAAAAGCACTGGCGAGTACCGAACTTGCTCAGGGATTAAACATGATTGTCATAATGGGATTTCACCAGACACAACCAGGCTGGTCCTCTTACCAGGGATCACCTAACTAAGCGCTCAGATCTATATATTATCAAATATCAATAACATCCGTTGCATACGGAAAAAGATCAGGATGATGACAAAAGTGTCCTGTAATGGGCTGTCGAGAAAGCAAAACCGACCCATTGACCATCTTCTCTTCAAGCTTAAGAAAATTCCCAGGGACAAGGCCTATAAGCAAATGATCAAAGCAGAGAAAAGAAAAGCAACGGTAATACAAACGGAGAACATGCATATATATTTCAAAGAATAATTGTTACATGACTTGAAACGTTTGGTATTGGAGGAAAAGTGTCTATTAATAGGGTAAAAATGAAGTTGTAAAAGCAAAATCAATGTAAAACTGAAGATGGCTTTATGAAAGTCGAAACATGTCTTTTAAATTTAAAAATGTTGTGTTGCTTTTAAAACTGATTTGTTCCCTTAGGCACTTACGCTCATACAAAAGCAATGAATATTAAAGCAAAATATGCCAGTATAATAAACAGCAAAAACACCAAAAAACATAATGATTTTACTCCAAACCAGAGGGTTTAAATACTTGTCAGAAAAAAATTGGTATATATGTGTTGGAAACGGTTAGTTTTTCTCAATATTTATTCCAACTAAAAATACATGTAACAGCGGAGCGCGTGCTAATTAACATTATTACGTCATCAAATTACAAATGTATCCTGATTACATATTTTCACAACATTCTCCCCGGCGGGAAAATAAGTATATTTTAGATTCAGTTCATGTTTAGGAAATAAGTTTATATCAAAAATTAAAAGTTCAATAATTATGCAAGTTTATTTAGATAGCATTGCTTTCTGCCATCTCCTTGAGACGTAGCTTGGCTTGCTC
>JAOTRI020152834.1:0-10122 GCA_028564885.2 Zoanthus sanctaehelenae
CCAATATAATGGCTTCATAGTACCCAATATAGTGGCTTCATAGTACCCAATATAATGGCTTCATAGTACCCAATATAGTGGCTTCATAGTACCCAATATAATGGCTTCATAGTACCCAATATAATGGCTTCATAGTACCCAATATAATGGCTTCATAGTACCTAATATAATGGCTTCATAGTACCCAATATAGTGGCTTCATAGTACCCAATATAGTGGCTTCAAGTTAGCTACTAGCTTTACAGCAACAACCCACAAGCATTGCACTTTAACTATTTATCATTACAGGTTAGGATTCATGTTAACATTTTATTATTCTAGTAGTGGAGAAGAAGGAGAGGAAGCTTCAGAGGAGAAAGACAAGGATTCCATTGAAGAGAATTCTGTAACTGTGTCCAGGGCCACTAAAACTGAAGGAAAACCATCGAGAACTATTGATCTTGGTGCTGCTGCAAATTTTGGGAGAACAGACTCAGTAACAACTTGCACAGTTTCCTCAACCACTACAACTAACCATTCAGTGGCACCTGCACCAAGCTCGAATGCATCCGAGTTATTTGACTTTTTTGCATCTTCAACACAAACTCATTCCTCAAGTGCTTCCATATTACCAACACAGAATGTTGACTTCTTTGCCTCTTCAAATACAACTTCTGAGCCAAAGAGCACACCTGATCTGTTTGGCGGATTTCAATCAGCAACCCCGGCACCTTTCACAGAAACCTCCACAGCATGTAAGAAAGTTTGATTTTTTATTGATCAAGTTGAAGGAGTTTCAATAGTAGCAATATTTCAACCAAGTCAAAAATATTCATCCAGATGAGTCTATTTAATAGATCAGATCTATTAAGTATCTGTTTATTTACTTGCTAATATGTTGTAACTGCAGTGGCCCAATTTAGGCAATAGGCTATTTAATAAATCTAAAACCCCCTCATACAGTATAACTGTTATTTTTGAAACAAAACTTGTATTTGTTCTAAAAATAAATGTTTCTTGAGAAGACAAATGTAAAAATCAAAATATAAGAACTCAAAAAAAATATAATTTTGCTGAATGTGAATGATAGTCAAGTTGTTGTTCCATGCACAATGGAATTATGCTGTACACTCAGAAGGTTCATTCACGTTTAAAGTTGGATGAAATTGTTAGTTTTACCAAGGCTTTTGTGTTGGTGGATTGGGTTCTTTGATTTCTCAATGTTTCTGGTTCATGAAAATTTGTAATGAAAAAATCATTGAATTTCATTCCTCATTGTCAGGGTAAACCCTGGTGCAGTTTCTTTTTTTAGAATAAAAGTAGATAAAATGCACTGTTTACTTTTAGAATATCTCTGCTAACTACAAATTTTGTTGACAACTCTTTTACATGACAGTTTAGCTCAAACATTACTAAGCTGACAATGTAATCTACATGCTAACTGTATGATTTTGTTTCCGTAGCATCAACCGCCAATGGAGACTTTGGTGACTTCACATCTTTTGATACCAAATCCGAGAGCAGTGACGATGCATTCTTTGCAGATTTTCAGAGTTCTTCTTTAACTCAACAGCAACAGGTAGGTCACACAGTTCTGTCTACAGGTAGGTCACAAGGTTCTGTCAACAGGTAGGTCATAGGGTTCTGTCAACAGGTAGGTCATACAGTTCTGTCTACAGGTAGGTCACAGGGTTCTGTCAACAGGTAGGTCACACAGTTCTATCTACAGGTAGGTCACAAGGTTCTGTCAACAGGTAGGTCACATGGTTCTGTCAACAGGTAGGTCACAGGGTTCTGTCAACAGGTAGGTCACACAGTTCTACCTTGATATTTATACTACTTGTGAATTAAGTAACTACTAACACAAATCTATACATATAGAGGAAAAGTCATGGTATCCAGCAGCATGAAGAAAGCCAACAAAGACTTTGCTCTGTTTGAATTTTTTTTAAAAGAAGAAGTTCTATAAGATAACAAGAAAAAGACTGATGTAGCAATTGAGAACCCCCAACCCCAGATCTGTTGCCTATTGCGTATGTGCTTATCTCAAGTTTCTATATACTGTGTAGGAGTTGAGACTGATTCCCCTGTACTGGGTACTAATTAATTTAAGTTAGCTGTCAGTAAATACTGGTTCTCCCACCTCTATGACTCAGGATCAAAGGAATTCAGGTTAGCATAGTGGTCATCAATCGTGCCTCCCACCTCTACAACCCATGATCGATTCCTGGGGTCGGCATGTGGGCTGAGATTTGAGATTTGTTGATCTCAATATGATTCCGAGGTTTTTTTCATGTCAAGATCTGAGCCCTTGAGCAATTAAATGTTAGCCTGTGGCTTGAAAGAGTGGGCAACCACTTCCTTTGCAATTGACATTTATTATCGTAAATACTGGTTCTCAGTTACCTTCCCCAGAAGGATGGAAAGCTTTGTTAAGAACAGAACATCATACAAGATTCAAAACCCCGAAAAGGCAGTATTAGAAAAACATTGGGCTTATTTACTGTGTTTTTATATTATTACTGTAGAATGAAATGAGACTGTCTTCATTGGTGTTTTAGAGTTTGAATCTAAAACAAGTTTACACCATTCTGTTTAGTAAGTCAAGGTTCTCACATCAGTCTTTCTCTTGTTATCTGATGTTTACATATTTAAGGTTTCGTGGCATTTCCACAGATTTTTCATAGGGCTTTTTCATGGATTTTTTATGCTGAATAACTAATGAAAAAAACCTTGATACACAAATTAGACATGGCCCATGAAAATAGTAATGGCCATAAATAAGTCATAATAAAGCCATAATTTCCATGTATGGCAGAATTATATTTTCATAAAGATTTCATGGCTATAAAAGTACCATAAATTAAGTATTTGATTTTCAGGGAGCTAATTCAAGGGTTTTTCATGGCATATTTAATTTTTTGGGACATGAAAATGCATTGAGTTTCCCATGAATTGTAAAATACTGATGAATCATGAAAATACTAAACATCTTTATGGCTGTGAAAATACCATTAATTTACCTTAGCAATTCATGGTACAAATCATGGTAATTTGCCTCAGTTGTACTTTGTGTATGAATCAAGAGTTTCGTATTCTTGAGAAGTAAAATATTATTCACCAATTAATGCTGCATCTATTTGAAATACCATTGAAGTATGATGGTGACTAGCATATTGTGTGAAAGCTCATTGAGACCAGTTGGTATTGTAGCTGATTATAATGTAACGAGGTTTGTTATGGTGGTTGAGAAAGCGCATTGAGACTCAGTGGTATTGTTGCTGAGTAAAATGTAACAAGATTTAGTACATGACAGTTTATCTATTCATGAAGTAGATATAATTATTGTAAATATATACAGTTAATGTTTACTTAATAATTTGTTCCCCAGAGTCAAGTTGGAACTGCCACCATGAGCCAATCAATGTCATCAGTCTCCGTGTTGTCTAGTCTACAGCCATCATCAACAATATCAACCTCAACAACTCCATACTCAGCAATGCTTGGAATGCGTAATTTACATACACCAATGGTGTCAGGTTCCCCACAAGCTCCAGTAGGATTAATGACGGCACCAGTTATTCCACAGTCACAGGCCACCCAAATGAGTCAGCCACCATTATTAATCCAAAGTGAACCTCTCTCTCCAAACAAACCTCCCAAAAGCAGTGTAAATGGAATTCAGGTTTGGATCCAAAATATATATTTAATACTATTGGGATTGTTTTGAATTTTTCAGACTATCAAAGGCTTGATCAAATACTACCTGGTAAGAAATTGTTATCTGTTTAAGGTAAAACCACAGACACTTGATTTAAGTTTAGTTCTACTGTCTTTTTTTTTTGTTTCAATAAACAATTACCTTAACATTGAGCAAATGAATGGATCCCTTTTGCGTTTTATCAGCCAATTATTATCAAGTTAAAAAATGACATTAATCCTTTCTACTCAGACTTAAAAAAGGTGTCATCAGTTAGTTCAAAATTTAAGTTCAATGACTACCATCATTTTGTCATTCAAGGCAAAGAAAATAGAATGAATAGCAACAATCATTTTACTCAGACTTCAAGATAAACAAAACAGGTGACTACCTAAGTGTTTCATCATCTTTTTTGAAAGTTAGAATCAATTATTATAAAATAAAATTTAATGTTACCCAATTATTTTCGGCAACCAAAATGAATTGTCAAGTGTATAAGATTTCACCATGAAATGGTTCAGAAAATAGTACACTTTGTTTCAAGGCAAACAATAAATGGTGACATTATTCTGTTTTATGTAATGCTACTATTGGTAACATAATACTATTTTGGAATTTCCATCTTTAGAAGACCAAGTCAGTGGCACCAAGATCATCAACATGGTCTGATAGTAAAGTAGACATTAGTTTGGACAACTTAAGCCCGTCAACTATGAGGGACAAACCTCAGCAGCCAAGCATGAACCAAATATTCATTGAGCAACATTCAAATACTGTGGTCCCAAATATGGGAATGTATGCAATGCCGCAACAAAACATGTACATGACTGGCATGCAATCAAGGCCTGTTCCAAACATGGGTGGGCAAATAAACATGATGAACATGAGAATGAATCAAATGAATTTGTCTCAAAGCATGATGGGTAACAAACCTATGAACATGGCAATGACATCACAGCCAATGAGTGGAGGCATGAATGTGAACATGTCTGGGGGGATGATGGGAAATATGGGATCACGTATGGGAATGATGGGTGGGCAGCCTGCCCCTTCGGTTTATGGACCATCACAAAATTTTAGCAGTAGTAGTTATTCTGGTTTTAAGGGAGTCAGTTAATAATGAGTTGTTTAATTCCAAAACTTATTGTGGACAAGTTACATGTGTTAGAGTTTCCAACATAATAATCTTTTTTCCTAGAAATTATTTACTAACCCCTTCCTGATTAAATGGTCTAGTGCAAAAACCATGTAAGTAACTTTTGATCAAGTTCTTGTTTCTCTCTACATTATCTCTACTATGTTTTAAAACCCTTGGGAGAATTTAGCTTTTCATATGAAGTCACATTGTTTTTGTACTAGGCCCTAATTGTAGTTAACTAAATCTCATCCACCACGGCACTCCCAAACTCTATGTAGGAGGGGAGCAAAAATAGTATTGTTGTTCATAACTTAAATTGACCTACAATTGGTATTCTTAAAAAGTCAAAATATAGATCTGTTTACACTCAAACTGGATATTCTTTTTGATGACACCCTTGCAAATTTTCATTTCAAATTTTCATTTTCAAATGGTATTTTGATGGACGGTTTTAACTGAGCTAGCTGGAACCTTTGCAAACACAATGCTTAGTTCATTTGGTGGCATTAATAAGTACTGTTTGGTAAATGCCACTGCTCTAATTTGTGCCTGTTTTACTTCTGATGAATACTTTGGAAATTATTTGTTAACTGTTGTCAGTTAGACAGTGAGTGTGCTTGTTGCTGTTAGTTAGATCCCTGCCTTCTAACCACAGGCTCTCCAGTCCTATTGTCTTGTTATGCCAACACCTAAGCTGGAACAGCTTTACACCCTTCAGGGTAGGTAAATGAGTACCAGTGTCTGATGGAAGCTAACCTGCAATGGATTAGTGTCCTAACCAGGGGGAGTCAACGACTCGTCCGCTTAACACTACAGAAACTGGAGATAACATCCAGCTCCATCTTCACCGTGCTTGTAAAGTGTTTAGCTTGCTTGTCAAGTACAGTATGTAAGCCATAAAAATTGACAATTACACAAAATATGAAATTTTAAACTTACTTGCAGTTGTTGCAACTTTGTTCAAAATATCAGTCCAAATACCTTTGTGGTGTTTGCAAGGATTTCCTCAAAAGAAAATCTATTTTGATTGAAACAATTGTAATGCTTTTACTAGGGTTTTTTGTGTGCCTTCAAATTATCATTTCTAGCCTCACAGTCAAAAGAAAATTACACTTGACTAAATTAATCAAATCATTCAGAAGGCGAGAATAAAAGAAATAATTGATTTTCAAAAATCTTGTTTTACAGTATCCTATAAATTTTATTATAGCAACTTAATTTTACAATGTTTGTGGAATTAAGACTATGTTTAAAAACTATATTTTTGCATGATGGCAAGGATTGCACAGAAGTAGTGGTGTTTATATGAAATTTTCATGTTTCAGATGGTTCAAGTTAATTTGTTTAGTAATACATATAGTAATTTATGGAAATTTCTTTTTTCAATGTTAAAGTTGAATTTATTGCTGGCCCAGGGGGAATATTTTTTGAACTTGTTTAGTCAAATATACTAAATTTGTAATAAGCCAGAAGACATGGCAAATGAACTCAAGATTGTGTATTGACAACATTCTTAATTATATGCACTATAACTCTTGAATAAGGATGCATTTCCTTTGGTAAGTTCTGGAGAAGGAATACCCCTCGGAATAATCTGGAGTTTGATTTACCAAAGAAACAGTTATTCTAGGTAATCGATGCATTTTTAAATGCGTGCGATAATTTGCACTTCGGGTCAGAGTAGATGTCAACTGGTTTCAGTGTTTTCTTTGCTGTTGAGTTTGTTATCCTCCATTTTTGATTTTGCTATTACAAAAAATACACACCTTGACCAGTGTTCTCAGTTGAACCCATAACACCTATCACCGGTGTCACAAGTAGGTCTTACGTCTGTCAAAGTGTTTTGGCCAATAGATCAATTCATCAAAAGCAAAGCATGCCCAAGTTGATATACACAACCTTTGGCCATGTATATTAGTGTTACGCCAGTAACTACCACAGCTACGGCTGTACAAAATTGATTTGAGAACCCCGATGACAACTCCCCAAAGGGGCTTTTCAGTGTCATATTAGAATTTCCTTCTTCCCCAGTTAAGAATCCCAACTGGTAGGAGACAATCCAGTTGACTATTTACAAAGTGTGTTAAGTTTGTCCCTGGCGGATCACCGAGGACAAAGTCTTCCTCATTCAAATTCCCAACTCTGACCATTGCACCACACTACCTCCTCCTATTACCTTACAGGATATTCTAGTTATTCTGATCTCAGGTGCAGAATGAGCGAAAAAGTATTTTAAGGTCCTGTTCGTTTGGCCCATTCTAACTATTCTGGATTAAGAATGAAATTTTAATTTCCTTCCTGCTTGTTAGGGATATGAAATGTTTGTTTCAAATATATAATTCAAAAGAGTTGTATTCACCAAGACATGTTTTATTTGTAACTTCTGAGCTACACGAATCCGGCAAAGTTTTTATTTTATGAATTCCTATTCCGTACTTCGTGTATTCCTATTCTAGAATTACCTTAATGAATGCTCCCTAATTATGACATCATTTTTTGAAACGTGATTGCTGTTATCTGCGTAGCCGTTGTAAAATCACAAATATACATTATAAAATGATATTGTAAATATCTAGTTAATCTTACAGTAAAGTTGTTTTCATTGAATATCATAAATATTTTGTGTTCCTACGTCATACTAGTGCATAACAAATCTCCGAACATGGTTTGATTTTTCTGACCACATACTTACTGGAGGCACGTGACCCGTTGAGATTACGTTTAAATCATCAAAAACGTAGAATAGCTCAACGTGTTTTGTCTTTTGGGGTTTTGTTTCTTTGCTTTCTAAACCTTGTTAATATTTTTATGAAGCTAAACGAATACTGAGAAAGTTTTTGTTGTGACGTCCTCGTAGTCTGAAAGAGATCTTTTCACATTGTAATTTGTGCGAGAGCTACATAGAGATACCCTGTGCACTTATTGTATTTACCATTGCTCTTTACCGTTACCGTTTGCGTAAATCCCACCGCACACAATAACTTGCAGCGTCCACTTGTTATTCGAGAACTCATCTGTTTATAGTGCAACTTGCTTTTGGTCACCGCTTACTTGTAACAAAAAATACGAAGCATGTTTCATTTTCTAGTTTATCTGTCACAAATGACAGAAACATAAATGTTTCCCGCACACATGGAAATTTTGTCAATCCAGCTTGCCGCCCATACTGAGGTGAAACATGGTTATTATCCCATCAGGATCTGTTAATTCATTTAGGCATGCACCTAACACTAAACTTTTTTCTCAATTTGTAACTGTAAAATATTTGAAGCTATTCTGACCTTTACTGTTATCCAGTTTTAAAAGCTACCAAAGTGGTAAATAAACTATTTTATTTCAAGTGTGAACTCAAGCAAAAGCGGCGGCAGCAAATTTTAATTGGGGGGAGGGCATGCTAGATTTCGGGCACCGATGGCGTCCGACAGCGAGCGCCGCATGCGCGAGAAAGCTAGGGAGCTCCGGGAACATATTCCCCCGGGAAATGTTGAATTTTTGACCCCTCTGAGACACTATTTCCTGCATATTCTTTGCCGGTATTTGTACATTTTGGTTTCGATCCCCCCCCCCTCCCTTCCGAAATATTATTTTTTGCACTGGCAAGTAACTAGCAGTGCGCACTTGTCAGTATTCGTGGCAAGTTAGTTCACCTGTGTGCGGCAGGCTTAAGGCCCGTTTAAATTATCTTTCCAAAATTGAACTGAAACTTTTATAACACAATTTAAAGTGAACGCTACACTTCATTTACTTCATCTAGAGTATTTCCTTGTTGAGCCTATCTGACTGTGAGAGGAATAGAAAGCATGTTGGGTTGGTGACACAAAAATCACCCACACAAATTAAATTAAATAAAAAAGAAGAAATGTATACAATCACAACTTTATATAAGCACGACAAACACACTGATAATGATATATTAACAGGTTTTATTGTTAAATTTCAACATGGCGTAATAACTAGCTCTTTTCCAGGTCTTATTGTTTGTTATACAGTGCTTATTCATGAGAAGCAGTAAATTCTTTAAATCGGTTGAAAACAGGTTAACGTAAACGCCACGTTTCAAGATTCAAATGTCTACTAGAGTATGTCGTAGCTGATTGAATGTAACTGTGAGAAGGAAGGTGGATTGGCTAAATTCATAGCATGCATGCTGGATCAACAAAACAAGCACTCCATGAATTGGCTCAGATTTTATCAAAAATTCTAAAGGAGAAAATTATGCAATCATAACTTTTCTACAAGCACGAGAAACATCCTGACAATGTGGATATAATAACAGGTTAGATTTTCGTTAGGGATGCGGTTTTTAATCAATTAACACATACTAAAACAAAGAAAAACAGTATATATCATGAAGTTTTGTGATTCCGAGATAGCTAATATTTTTGAAGGGAAACATAAGCCGTGGAGGGATCACAAAACATACTGCGTTCCCTAGGTTTTAATCCGACGAAGGACTAACGTCCTAAACGTCAGTAAGTATTTCTTTTTTACGGTGTAGAATTTACAGTCATTACTAAATTGTAGGTCAATAAGCGTTTTGTGATGTATACCAATTATCAAAGAAGAACAAAAGGTAGCTTTTTCAGAACTTTTATTAATATTTTCAAAAACGTAGTTTTGTACACTTTAAAAATCGCACTGAATTTAAAAGGCCCTGTATATGAGACAGGCTGGCCCGGTTAAGCGGGCTGAAAACTAAACCTTAGCCCGGTATTACATGTAATCGCGAGCCTAACTTTTACAGATTTCATGGGACAACCGGGATCTCGTTAGGAAAAACTCAACCCGCTAACCGGGCCTAACCCTCGGTTTTGTTATTTACCGGTTCATAACAAGATTTTTAATCCTCTTCGTGTATATAATTATAATGCAGTGCCCTTTAGAAAACCTGAGTTAGAAGACTCGGCAAACATATTTTTTGTGTGTTTATGCGAGACCGATTAACACTTGTCACTGCGCGTGTCAATTGTCTAAACCATCTAATATTATCAGTGGCGGATCGATCCAGAAATTCAAGAAGGGGGGTGAATAATACTAAGAATTTACCGAGTGACTCTAGGAGAAGAAGTGTGGCAAGTATAAATAATGTACCAGAAAATTGAAGAAAAGGGGGGTGAAAATTCACCGAATTCACTCCCCCCTGTATCCGCCCCTGATATTTCTATATTATTTAAAAAGTGTGCACTTGAGAAACATTTCAGAAATTCCTATTTGAATTTCTCAATTTGAATTCCTATTTGAATTTCTCAATTTGAATTCCTATTTGAATTTCTCAATTTGAATTCCTATTTGAATTTCTCAATTT
>JAOTRI020152845.1:0-10121 GCA_028564885.2 Zoanthus sanctaehelenae
GAGTCCTTCATCGGACTGGAGTCCTTCATCGGACTGGAGTCCTTCATCGGACTGGAGTCCTTCATCGGACTGGAGTCTTTCTTCGGACTGGAGTCCTTCATCAGACTGAAGTCCTTCATCGGACTGGAGTCCTTCATCAGACTGAAGTCCTTCATCGGACTGAAATATATAAAGAGGTGGTTATATATAGAAGCAAATCAAGAAGATGCAATGATTTAACCTTTTCACTCCCAATCAGTAATGAACACTCAACTTCTCCTTACATAACAAATACAAAGATATCTGGTAATGAGAAAATGAAAATTGATCAAACAAAGCAAACTACTGAGAATTAAAGTGAGATCCTTTCAAACTTATTCTGTGAAAAGTGTGGGTTCAAGTTGTGAGAACTTAATAATTCAACTGGGACTGAAAGGGTAATGGGTTAAGTAAACAATGGAAAAAGACAAAAAGAAATAAAAGGATAGAGATAGGACAGAGATACTATTGTTCACAAGTTAACATAATTTATTCTAATTTTTTATATATCAAGTTGTTAATTTATTTCAGTAATCCATTTTCGCGCTGACCACGGCAAAGGTTTGCCAAAACATGTTTGCACACATACGTTTGAAAAGTGTTGTGTATTTTTAAAAATATTTACTAAATTCTAGCTATTAAAACCTTTTAGTAATGTTTTACATGACATAGCAAGGAAATACAATGAGATCAATGCAGTAACTGATCTTTAAAGATTTGAGAAAATCTCAATCAAAAGGCTTAAATCGGAATTAAACATATACTTCCTCATGAACTGCCAAACATTAATTTAAGGTGTTGCCTAATTTTAATAGAGATGTGTGAGCAAAATGAAATGTTCTGGAACAACAGAAGGTTAACAGAAATGAATGCTTCATTTTCTATGACATCAAACTAATTTTTTTGTAAAACAACAAATTATATATTTTTACATTATCTTTAAATATAAATAGTATACACAGTCTATGAACCTGAAGGTGTGGGTATGGTTCCTGTGCTACTGGTGAGTGTAGTTGAGGTGGGTGTAGTTGATGTGGGTGTAGCAGGTGTCTGAACAGGTTGTGGTGGAGGTACAGGCGGTGGTACAGCCATCGGAGGCCAACCAGGAAACATTCCAAATGGAGGCATCATGGGTTGACCTAATATGGAACAATTATTTTAAAAATCATATCAAACAAACCTGATACAAAAATTAACAAAGTAGTAAGATTTGAACACAGAAGCTCAACCAAATACTGTAAGCATACACCTTGCAAAAAACAAATAGAAGAGTTTGTGTAAGAAAATGATAATTGTTGTTGAGTAGGTTCAATCTGTGTAATTTAGACAATACAATAACAATGAAGCAACTAATCATAACCAAAACCTTAACGCTAACCCTAATCTTAACCCCAAACCTTAATCCTAACCTTTGGGATCAGAGGGTTGGGGTTTTAGAGTTAGGCCGGGTAGAGTTTGCTGTTATGCAGCTGTTTCACTGTTTAGTAGTGTCCACTTTCTTGGGTCTATTAATTTAATTCAATCATCTCTTGAACATATCTTACTTTCCGCTACTAAAAACCCTAACCCTAATTACCCTCTCACAAACCCTAATAATTCAAACGGTTATGATTACGATTGTAGAGTTAACGCTGTGCTACATGAGACAATTTTTTTAGCAACTTGCAAAATTATGCAATGCTGACAATAAAGAAAAATTATAAGTTGTACTGACATGTTAGACAAGGGCAATATTTTTGAAACTCGCAATAATCTTGTTTGTTTTCCACAATAGAACCAATTACATCAGCACACCGTCATGTTTAAGTTATTTGATTGGCTCTTCGCCTTAATTGCTACATTAAAGCTGTGTGACAACATGTTAGACACTGCAACTGGCTTCACAGCATTGTGGAAAGTAGAAGATTGTTCAACTATTTTTGCAACTTCAAACATTGCATTGCCAGTTGCACAGAAAGATGTAACATGTGCAATTCTTTCAACAACCTGTGTTGCAAGTTGCTGAAAAAAATTGCAAACTGTAACACCTGTAGCCTTTAGATCGAGTTAGGGTTCGCTGTTTTGTAGGTATTTGCTGTTTAGCAGTTCCCTTAAAGTGCATTTGACAAGGATTTTTTTCGGCGTTTTCTCACATTTAATACTTGAGAAAGACGAATTTGATATTCTAAGTCCTCAAAAAAAAATCTAACCACAGATTGTTGCGTCTTGAAACACAATTTTGAAGTAAAAAATTGTCTGGAGTCTGGGTTCTGGTATGATGTCACATTGTTTGCAACTTGTATTCTTATGCCATCAGTATAGCTGGTATTTTGACAGCTTTCTTTATTTGGAGCTCTGACCATGCAATATCTTCCACTATTTTTTGTCATTTTACTCTCCATCGCTGTTTTTTTCTTTTCTTCAAAGAAAAGTTGCAAACAATGTGACATCACAGGTGGTGGTTTGGCTGAGCAGATGGCAGACACTTTTTAAGCAAAAATCAGCATTTTCAACATGATGCAATAAAACAACAGGGAAAGATTTTTGACAGAAAATAACTTTGGTTTACTGTATAGTTAAGAATACATTAAAGTTTAAAAAACTTTTAAAAAAATTCATGTCATATGCACTTTAAGAAAATCAAAAAAACACCAACTGCTAAAATAAGCAACTCAAAAGAAGCCTTGAAAGAAAGGAGCAGGGTACTGAGAAGTTGAACCACTGATTAGCTAACAAGAAGCAGGCACACTCCCTATTGGTAGCTATCATTGGCGGTTTAAATGAGTCCCTGGTATTTCACTATTTGAAATTTTGTGGAAAGGAAAATATGGATTAAAACCTGGTCAAGTTTTGGAGGATTAAATTTGTTTCATCAAGGATTGGAGTTTTTCAGGACCTACTCAACATTGTTTCTCAAAATGTCTAGAAGCAAAATAAATGATTTAAAAAACTAAAACAGCGCACTTTTTAATTTTTCATTCGCTTACCATTTGCCATTGGGTTGACCACAGGTGGTTGCTGTGGGGGTGCTACAGGTGTTTGCACTGGTCGTGGGGGAGGAGGGGCTCTCAAGACATCCATGCGGCATGTGGGGCAGGTCTGTTGGCGTTGAAACCAGGACCTTAGGCAGCTTGTATGGAAAATGTGATTACATGGTAGTTTCTTACATCCAGTCACCATCTCTTCACGGCAAATGATACAAACATTATCACCCTGAGACAGTTCATTTGGTGTAGCATCTGGATATCTATTATTAAACAAAAGAAAATAACTGATCTCATGTCATACATCAAACACCATTATAATTATAAATAGTTATTCTCACTTATTTTATTTCATTCTAAAACAACTCAATAATAGTAAAACTTGTGATAAAAACAGTAGTGCTCAGTAATATTATCCCTGCCATTAAAATTAATTAATGTCATGATTGTGAAATACAGTACATATCTGAACAGAAAATAACTAGAATGCTGCTGAAAATAGTTTATCAAAATAAATATCTAAATCGTGTGCAATTTTTCAGTTTCATTTAACTGAATTAGTTTAAACATACATACATCAGTTACCAGGCTTTTCCTTTTCGGCCGGCAGCCAGGGACCAGCGAATTTCGCCGCCTGCAAATGGCTTTGTCACCGGTAACTAAAAGCATACTTGCTGTTTTATATAAAGAGTAATTATCTAAGCCAGTTTCACTTTCTTCGACTTCAACTTTATTTGAAAAGGAAAACGTCCCTGAGTTGTAACATTAATATTATAATAATTACTAAACTTCATTTTAAGAGCTAACAAAGAACAATTAAGATACAGTAGAATCTGAATTGCTCATAATAATCTGCAATACATGCACAATATTTAAGTTGCATTATATAAAGGGTGCATACTGCAAATCATACTTGTGTAAGCACTACCTACATGTACCTTAGAGCTGATCAAGGACCGAATAATTCATTAATATCAACGTTACTTTTTGGAGATTAGCAGGCCAAAACCTGGATGTAAACCTTTGACATATCCAGCCAGTGTGGCGAATGAACTGAACCAAGCAACGTTGGAAAGATCAAATTGTTACCAAGTTTTGTCATCAGTGATTTTGACAAATAAGATAATATCGTGATATCAAATTAAATTAATATATAATTATAACTGCAGATAATTTTGAACAGCACTTAGTGCAAGAAACAGAACAGCATAACTTTAATTCGATTCTATTATCGATGATGCAAACAATAATTTGGAATTGAAGCATTTAAAATTAGGTACAAGTAGCATTTGCTGTTTCAAGATTAATAAATAATTTTTACTGAAAGGATTGTGACTCAGGTACTTACAATGTATTCATGTTTGCAATAGCCCTTCTTGACATTATGACATCGCTAAGTGATTTCTTGAAGCTTCTGCCGTAAAAAAGGTCAATACAAAATTAATAGTATAAAAAGCTGGTTTCAACTCAACAAATCGGTCGAACGTTATTTATTCAATACAGGTAACAACTAATTGCTGGATGTGGAACTTAATGTATTTTACAGGACATATATTTAAACAAAAATTTAGAGCCTTATTTATCAGCAACTACGTCAGAACCATTTTGTGGTTATTACCATGCCTGGCTAAGACTTTTATTAAACGTATTTAGTCCATGCTCTCGGAGGCTATTGCCAAGTAACCACTAGCCACTCAGCATGCTACTTTTGGGCTGCAGTTCACATGCAGCTGATATATCATATCAGAGACTTATGGCTTCAGCATGGTAAAATCTTAGGAGAGCTTTATGCATTTTGAAAATAACAAATTATTTGAACAGCAATACACATATTAATATATACAGTCTACATTATTACATAAAATTATTTATATGATTATTACTGCAGACCTTGCTGTTTGAGGCAAGCGATTGCACTGGCTCGCCATTGCTGGTGCAAAATTTATCTGTGAAGAGCAATAAGTCACTCACCTACATACCTTCCAAAAATTGCTCGCCTACTTGGAGAATGCAAGACCGGACCAAAAATTAATTATATTTTAATTGGGAACTTAAGCAATGATGACAAGAATGTGATTGGTTATGGCTTTCATATTTCAAGTTTTTCTGGGACCCCTTGTTAATACCACGGGCAGACATAGTTGGCGCAGTTGGCAAGATTTCTGCTTTCCAACCACAAGGTCCCCAGTTCAATTCTGGCAGTTAGCTGTTATTCAAATATTTGAGTAATCTTCTTTTCTGCCTAAGCCAACTCAGCTTTCCATTCTTCCAGGGCAGGTAAATGAGTACCAGCATCTGCTGGGAGCTAACAGGTCTGTGATGGATTAGTGTCGGGGGAGTCAAAGACTCTCATCCAGTAACATGACATAAACAGGAGATAAGCACAGGCTCCATAGGCCACATGGCTTGAAAGGATTGCACTTTTTTGTTAATACCGTCACTTACTCTACTCAGACTGGCAGGCTACTTCAAGAGTTATTGAAACCCCTGACAGTTCAAAACCAAAACATATATATTATATAAATCCAGGACCACAAGAATAATAATTTTACATGTTTTATAAAGTAAACTACCACAGGTAGCCCGAGTAATGATTGTATTAATTACTTACCCATTATAAGTTCGGTATATAATAAATAAACTGCTTTGTTATCCCAAGGATTCTCACTTTGTAAATCTATACAGTGAAGCACATACTTCATAAACACTGTTGCTACTATGGTCAATAAAATTGCATACTGTTGGGAAAACAAGACAAGATTAACTGTCAGTAATTATGTATCAAAAAGCATAGAAAGAATTTTTATACATTGCTCCTGAGGAAAAGAAAGACAACATAACTAGTGATCTCTGATTTGTTTTACTGTGTTTTAAAATTTTGGTATTTTTTATAGTTCAGAAATTCCTTCCCATGAATAAGTTAAGGCTGATTTTTTTTGTCCAAAACCTCAACTTATGCACAAGTAAACACAGTTCATTTTTACCAATTTTGAAGTTATATTTATTTTATAATCACTTGTTGCTAAAACCACTTGGAAATACATAAACTCTATTCCAAAAACAAGCTAAACAGATGCTCCACTATGTAAAATGCTATGGAATTGATTTCACTTATGATCAAAAAACTGTCAAAATGATGTCTGACTGAAGTTATTGGAATCTCTAGATTGGTCAATAGCTGATGACTCAGCTAATTTTCAGCCCAGGCATATTCATACAAGTCTTACAGTTTCATTGTGTATATTACTATTGGTGTTAGGGTCTGAGTAAGGGTTAGTTTGCATGATTAAACAGCAATAATTTTTATGCTCCAACACAGAAATTTTATTACAGGATGTTCTGTAGCTACTCCAAACATGCAATTTTGGACTATATCACTTGCTAGTAATAAAAATGTAAATTCTACACAGTAAAAATGAAATATTTACTGATGTTTCAGACGTTAGTCCAATCACTAGTTATGTCCTCCAACAAAGGACTAACGTCCAAAATGTCAGAAAGTATGTCTTTTTTACGGTATAGAATTTACATTTTTATTACTAAATTGTTTCCTTAGAAACACTGACACAGCTCAAACTAGTTTACCACTAGTTATTTTTCTATTATTTTATCACTTGCTGCAAAAACCCCTGCGAAAAAATCTCATACTGTAAATTATACATTACCTCAAATCCAAAAACAAGCTGTACAGATGCTCCACTCTGTAAAGTGCTATGATAAGCAGTGTGAACTAACAGTGAATCTATTGTCCCAAGAAATAAGAGCAGCCCAAAAGCTCTGACATGGAATAACCATGTTAGGATTGGACTTCTCTCCATATAGTCTATTCTGTCTTCAGCCAGCCAATGAAAACATTTGAGAAATAAAAGCAAAGTAAATTGTGCTACAAAACGTGGACTAAAGTCATCTCTGAATACTGTAAACGCCAAGCATGTTTCTGTCACAGCATACCAAGACCTCTCAATTAGATGCTGAAAAAAAGCCCAATAAATTGGTATTGATTCACAACTATGGCCTTTGTAAAAACTTAGCATGTTCAATGTATTTATATTATCAGGGAAATGGAAGCGTAATGTTTGTGGAATGTGGCTGGAATAATAAATACAACCGTGTTGCAAAGGCATGCTTGTAATGACATAGGCTCCACTAAATAGGGCACTACAGCCTAATGAGTTAGAGGAACTAAGCCCGTATTGAAACCCTTTAGAAAATATTGAGCCTAAATGATAGCAGCTGTGGTCACAGCCACTGGCAATATGGCCTTGCCAGTAAGGGAACTATAAGCTGTTTCGTGTAGTAGAAGTCAAAGGCTTATTCCTGAGTGGTCTAGCTGCCTTAGCTAGTCAGACCTTACTATCTGCTGTTTTGAGCATGGCACAGCTAACAAACAGGCTCAGTTTCCCATAGAAAATACAAAGTAAAGTAGAAAGGTGGCTGGAATAATTGATCTAACTGTTCAATAAGTGTGCTTGTAGTGACATGTACAGTAGCCACTAAGTAGAGCACTACAGCCTTAAGGGTCACAGTGACTAAGCCCATACTAAATGTTAGCAGCTGTGAACAGCTGTTTTTCGGCTTTATTGGGACAGTGCCTCATCAGCACAGCACAGGAATTTAGTACTGTATATGCTTAGTCAATCTGCTCTATAAGGCCACAACGCCCTATTTAGTGACTATAATTATCATTGATTGCATGTACTTGCAATGTTCACATACTTATCAGGGCAGTGAGACAGAAATTTCAGATCAGAAAAACATGATCAGTCAAAAATAGTATAAAAGATTTAAAAATATATTTATAAAAGAGCTTCGTGTGTAGACAGAACATACAACAACAATAAATATTGACAGTACATGACCATGTAATTTTCAATAAGGATGGAATCAGTCCAGCTGATTATTTAATTTGGCATAATATCCATACTGGGGCCTACTTATTTGTGCATACAGTTTTATACCATTAACTATAGATTAAGTTTTGGATTGCGTAAGACTTATTTTGTATAATTAAACAATAGTAGGCCCCAATATGGATATTCTACAATTGATTTATTTTCCATATTTGGAGGGCGCCCAAAATTACAAGCAATTCTTGTCCCAGGAGAAACTTAATGCATGGGGACCAAAATCTCTGTCACAGCAGGATTCAAAATAATGACCTGAAATTTTGTTTTATTTTGTAATTAGCTCTTTTGTTTGGTCCAAAATTTTTGCCGACTATTTTCATAGCCAGGTGAAATATTCTTTTTGCAAAATGGTATATACATTTAAGTAACCTAAAAGACAACTGTGTTGCGGAAACGAAAATCGCCGACAAGGTCCAAAATCTGCTGGCGGTTATTTTGAACCCTGCATAGTTGATCAAGGAATTCTGAATTTTCCATGATAATCTTTAGCAGTTTACCTCAGTCCACAATACATCTTGTTGAAATTTATAAGAAAGATGTCCACTAAAAAATGTCCACTATTGTCCTTGATTTTACTGGGCACATATTTAATAAGAAAGAGGAATGTGCACAAATTTATTACAGAAAATGGTCAAGTATTCTGAGGTTAAGAGAAAACAAAAAACTTATCCCCATTACAACTAAGCGGATTATACCACTTTTCTCATGTACCAAGAGTCCCATGGCTACAATTAATCTATGAATTTTTTTATGTTTCTACTCCTTCAGCCCAAAGCTAATAAATTTAACGAATTAAAGTATAAGATGGAACCGAAAACAAGCATCACTGATTAGTTAAAGAACAATAAGTGATAACGTTTGTATTCATTACGACTAACTTACTTCCATTTCCGCCGCCCGAAGTTGTCCAAAAAATATCTTTCTCATCAGCTTTCCAAGAAGAATTACAAAAACGAAAGCTTGAATGTACAAGACCTAAGAGACACAATGTCAACTAACTACAATTAACGAATAACTCTTATGTAATGATATTGTCATAATTTAGTACTAGTTAGTAATTGTAAATTGAAACATACACATAGATTTGAGCACACAGCTCAAACCTAAAATAGGGCAAATAATTGGAAAACGAAGATGAAAATAATAGATTCCTGAAAAACAGCTACTCACCGCCATACTTGGGTTAGACTTTGTTAAATAGACCACTGAGGGGTAAAATTGATGCTTCTGAAACCAAGCATTGGCGATAACAGCGCCAGTCAGAGCCATACTGGCTGCCGTTATGACAAATGCTCGCATTTTCATTTGTGAAAGTTGGCGTTACACCCAGCCTTGTCCCTCAATATGTAGACAAAAACATGAGATATTTAAGAGAAATTTCTTGGATTGAACTCAAGTAGAAATAAATAAACGTAGGTAAGGAAATTCCGTGGCTGAAAATGACTGGTAGACTAGGAAAAGCCGAGAGAAGTCTGGGAATGAAACACGTCTGCATATCCGGGATATCCTTAAGGGAGCATCATCTGACAAGAAATATTTGTGGGCTCTTGATCTTAAGTTATGGGTTACAATAGTCAGTATAACATGAAGCTCCTAAGAGAATTGGCGTTCAAAATATGGAAGAAGAAAACGAATTTGGAAGGATTTCCATCCAGAAACAATCTTTACTATTTCCTAGTGTGACTTGCTATGGAAGCATTCCGCAAAATAGCCAAAATATAACTGGTAATTATACGGTTTTGCTCTCTTTATAATTTTAAAACTTTGTTACTTACCTGATAAGTAAAAGCTGTGGTGAAAATTGGGTATAAAATTTCATGGATTACTGACTTATTGGTTGATGTTAAATTTTGAAACAGAACTAAGTTCGCCTTGCTTCTTGAATAGAATTCACTGGTTAATTTTCGTATTTGGGCGTACTTATAATATTAATGCATGCAATTTCATCTCGTATAGTTATACTCTTGGTTTTAGTGTCTGGGTAAAGGTTAATATTTAACTGCATGATTTTAAAAGCAACAGTTCACTCCAGGACATAAATTTTACCAGAACGATATTAGCAGAGTTGCGGCACGGTATTCTACTGCTACTCCAAACCGGCAGGTACAAAACGCAGGTCACAGGTCAGGGCACAGGGCACAGGTCACAGTGCACATGTCACAGAAAACGCAGTAAAAACAGTTAAGACACTCCATTAGGCTTTTTTGTTCTATTTCCGGTTACGCCACAATCA
>JAOTRI020152854.1:0-10120 GCA_028564885.2 Zoanthus sanctaehelenae
TGCTATGCACCTTTTATGTAAGAACCTGTTTAGCCTAACTGGAAAAAACACAGGTTCTTACTTGCGGGGATTTACTGCACATAACGTGTTCAGGTATACGCGACATCTACTTCCCCCATAGAAAACGTTTTCCGTGTTTGCATAGCCTGATATAAACACGAGAGGGGTCGGGAGAATTCGAGACAATAGAGACCTTTAGATGCGAGGACGAGGACGAGAACGAGGACAAGATTTCAAGCGCGCACGCACTTTTTAAAGCAAACTCGTTGTGGAGAGGACGAGATGTTATGCGCGCGCGCTTGAAATCTTGTCCTCGTTCTGGTCCTCGGATCTAAAGGAGACGAAGTCGAGAGTTTGCATAACTGTCAAGAATTCTCCCAACCCCTCGAGTGTTTATATCAGGCTATACAAACACAGGAAAAAAGTTTTCTTTTGCTTTTATAAAATAACTTCCTCAACCATGTTTACATACTCTCATGCAAACACCCCTCCCGGCCTATCATGCAGAGCGCGCGTATTATCTTTGTTATTTTATAATGACAGTTTAGTTGCGGGGGCCTCCGTGACAACCAGGGCCCAGTTGTTCAAAAACAGATTAGCAGTAATCCAGGGTTAAATATTTAACCCATGATCTTGTTTCCAATCTTACAAGGAGAGATTTTAGCTGTAATTTTGGGATTAACAAGACTTTTCCCAGAAAAATCCAAACAGTCTTCATAAATGACCATTTACCTTTTCTTAAAGAAAAAATTTCAGTTTGAATATTTGCTTAACCCAGGGTTAAACTTAACCAACCTTTCAACAACTGGCCCCAGAAGTCTGTTGCTCTCTACTATCACTTTTTTCAGCTTTAGCTCACGCTTAGCTTGTTCCGAGAAAGATTCCTGAAACGTATATATTCCTGATACGTATACATTTTTACTTCCGTATAAAATTATGTTGCAGAAAAGCTCGTTTGCAATTGGCTCAAAAACAATTGAAATCAAAGACCATTAGCTTATTGGGCTGGGGTGTGCCTCCTTAAACTGAAAGTCCTGACCGTATCACCAGATCTAGGAATGTTTAACATTAATACCTTACCCCCCCCACCTTTAAGTCAAAAACCATACCCTACCCCAAGGCAAACATGTTTTAATAAGGGCTTAATGACTGGCCCCAAGGGAAGCAGTGAGTTTTGTTTCCCCGAGGCGGACACATCTGTGCTGGTCGTTTTCATGCCCTCTCCCAAACAATTTGATCTCTTATCAACACCAAATTAAATACCCTATGCAGCCTTAAAACAATTATGATACCCTATGAGCTAGAAAAGCATACCCTATAGGGCAGCAATTTGTCCCCATATACCACATGTGGGTTCAGTACTCCCGGCGAACTGTAAGGTCGGATGGCCTTTCAAGACTTTGCATAATTGCCGATTGGTGGCAACTAGAAAGTTTATAGATGCATTTATTGAAAGATATAATTCCATTGTTAGTTTTCTTTTGTTTTTTCTGAATTATAATTTGAAATTTTTTTTTCTTCAATCATATTCTTCTTAGTTAGTTGCACTGACGATGGCAGTAGCACTGCCGAAACATGTTTGCAATAAAACAAGTCATATTTTTTATGAAATGTTTTGTAAATTTTCTGCTATGTAGACCATTTGAAAGATATGAATATTGCACGTATATTATACAATAGGTTAGCCGGCATTGTCACTCTGTAGAAAGCTAATCCAGCTGTTTCAATAAAAAGCGGCTACCGGCAATGGACCGCCGGCTACATTGCTTTATCCCGCCGCCTATTTCGGACAATCAGTTGAATGTTTTGGACTGACTGTGTATCCCATTTTGGGTCTATTCAAGTTTTGATGTCTTTTCCTTGATTAGGTATGTTTACAAAAGGAAGGAGAAAGCTGAAGTTTTTTTGGTATATAGATATCTGAACAGATATAATTATAATGCTGCTGAAAAACATAGCAAAACAGTTACTGTTTATCAGTAGGATGCCCAAGTTGTGTGCAAATCTAGAATTGGTTTCGGCTCCATTAAGTTCTGTACCAACTGAAGAACAATTTAGGTGTTGCCACCCACTATTTCTATTTCATCTAATTTTCGGCACTTTTCAAAAGCACATCGTCAAAGAAGTGTTCAATACATAGTAGTGTAGGTTGTGCAGTTGTTTACAGTTAAGCCTTAAACTTCAAACCTGTTGAATTTGTGTGAACCTTGCAGCTAATCTAGATGATAATCAATGTACAATATAATATTTCAGGGTTCAAAATAGCCGCCGGCTGCCGGCAATGGCCGGCTGATTTTGGATCTTGTCGGCGATTTTCGCTTCCAAAACACAGTTGTCTTGTAGGTTACTTATGTTTATACCGTTTTGCAAACAGGATATTTTACCTGGCTACGAAAACAGCCGGCAAAAATTTTGAACCAAACAAAAGAGCTTACAAAATAGAACAAAATTTCAGATCGCTATTTTGAACCCTGCATCTGTTATATATGAACTAGTTTATACATCATTTCCCTTGCCTTTTTAGAGGTAAAAATGCTGGACATGGCATTTTTGAGTTTCCCGCACCTAGACGCATACTTTTCAAACACAGCAATGCTACTCAAAAACTTACAGCTATTAGCAGGGCTAAAAAAATCTTGTTAGTCAGGTTGGTGCTTGGATGTCTATCAGGACATCTGAGTAGGTGCTGTTTTTGCTCTAACATTTTCTCAGATAAGGATGTTGAAGGTGCTTAGAAAAATATCTGTTTATGTACATGTATCTGTCATTTGAACGATCATCTGTTAAGTGTGGTAAAGTGATGGTGTTCTCAAATTGGTATGCCTTTGGACAGCAAGAACGTACTGGACACCTCAATCAAGTTATTACTGTACAGTATACTAGTATATTACACAACTTTTGGTGATCCTTCAAAGGTGACATCCATTATTAAAACCCATCTTGTAATGATAGTTACCAATGACTTTTCTTTTGCAAAACCCCATACTCTCCAGATTTTCTAAAACTACACATTTTGGTGTTCCCATTTTCCAACACAATATTTTACGAAAGTAGCCATCTATTCAAAACACAGCATTTTTATTGGATGTCAGTAGCAATGCACATGTGATACATAATTACACAGTCAGTAGTTCAAAGCCATACCACATCTTTCAATAGTTGATCCAAGTACATCACCAGTATTTTGGTACATGTTATCAAAGGCTCAAGAACCGTATTGTCACTATTTAATAATTAAATTATGAGCTCGAGATTTCTGTGGGGTGAATCATCTTAATTGTTTTAGTAAAAATCATACCAAATGAGTCATGTGTTGGTGAAAAAGTTACAAACCTTCATGTGAAACTTCGCAAAAGTGCGAAGACGTTGCCATATTTGAAGAAAACCTTTACTCACTGCACTCTAATGGCTGATAGTATACGAATAGCTCAGCCAATCAGATTATGGCATTTGCATTAGTATACTAGTAGATTTTTACTAAAACAAAATAGTACTCACTTTAAGTATTAGAAGTAACCAGTATGGAAGCAGCATGGCACAATGATCAGAGTTCGGGCTTTGAATGCGGAAGATCTGGGTTCGATTCCCAAACTCAGACCACTGAATAAATTTGTCCTCGGTGATCCCTGGGACAAATCTACTGCACTTTGTACATAGCCTACTGGTTTGCCCCCTACCAGTTAATTGGGAAGAGGGAGGTTTTTAACAGTACACTGAAAAGCCCCTTTGGAGAGTTGTCATTAAGTGTGTACTATGTAAGTTATTCACAATGTCCTGGTTTTGAATTAAAATTCAACAAAATTTAGGCATAATTAATTGTCTTTATGTAATAGGATAAAGATTAAGTTATAAAGCATTCATGCTTATCTTGCTCAACTTAAATTCCACTTACTGTATATGCAGTTTCAGAGAATTTCACATTTCATCTTGCACAAAATATTTACATGGCCAAATCCTTAATTCTCATTAATAAATGTTTCATTCTGTATAACATTTGTAAAGAGATTTGAGATGCTGATAATAAACTGCAAAGTTTTGAATAATTGAAGATTAAGATTTACCTTAAACAAAAGCTCATAAAAATTGGTAAATTCTCAAATATTTATTAGAAATTGATTGCTTGAATGTATTTAAACAGTTTTAAGAAATTTTGGGAAAAAAACAAGTTAATTAATCTTTTATATATTCAGCTAAAATCAATTTCATATAAATTAATGTTGACCTAGCTTTTGAATCTGTTGATGAAAGTTTATTAAATAACTTTTAATTTTCTTTGTCTTTTCAAGTATACTCTGAAAAACATATTAAGAACATACTGAGGTTGAGAATAGGTGAAGAACATTTATATATATTGAAATATTTATTCAGGGTTCAAAATAGCCGCCGGCTGCCGGCTATGGCCGGCTGATTTTGGATCTTGTCGGCTATTTTCGCTTCCAAAACAGTTGTCTTGTAGGTTACTTATGTTTATACCATTTTGGAAACAGGATATTTTACCTGGCTACAAAAACAGCCGGCAAAAATTTTGAACCAAACAAAAGAGCTTACAAAATGAAACAAAATTTCAGATCGCTATTTTGAACCCTGTAATTCATAGTGACTTCAGCGTTATTGAAAAATTTGCTTGGGCTTCTTGACTTGAGTTTGCAGTAACAATTTTACATCATAGGTTTTTCATTTACCAAATTGCAGTTCTCAGGTATACTTCTTGAGACAAAGTGGCAAGAAAGACAGTACAGTTAAATTATCTTACAAATAACACAAATTATGACAATTACTCAAAATCAGTCACTGAACAAAACTATTCTGACATTTTTTAAGAACATTTA
The DNA here is from genome assembly GCA_028564885.2 of Zoanthus sanctaehelenae. NCBI lineage: Eukaryota > Metazoa > Cnidaria > Anthozoa > Zoantharia > Zoanthidae > Zoanthus > Zoanthus sanctaehelenae. Next base: position 4,830 of record JAOTRI020152854.1, read on the forward strand.
AAAGAACATTTGAGGCTGATATACCGAAAATATTTAAGAACGTTCAGCCTCAGTTGAAAAATTTGACGAACCTTATAAAAAAAGAGTGTAATATAGAAATGTTTTTATCTTTTAAGAAAATTATTGATTTAAGATTCTACAAAAATCTAAAAGAGTTAATCAACCAGTAAAAGAGAATATAAACAGTTGAAAACAAAACAAACATTAGTTTAAGGCCGAAAGTTAAAATTCAACCTTGGTTTCTACTACAAATAAATAACACACTGATGAATAATTCAGAGTTTTCAATATCATACGGAGTAATTAATGAATTTCGTTTTTTTTTAAAAAGGGAAATTATTAAGAAGGGTAAACAGTTTCAATGTAAAATCATTATACTCTATTCATACCATAGAGGAAGTGATTCAAAAGTCAATATATGTGACAAAAGCTACCATATATAGGTGAAAGGCGCATATTTTAACACTTTATTTACATTAGAATAAGTTCAATTAAGCATTGCACAAAGAAAATCTTGATGGCATTTTTATACAGAGCGAGTAGTTTTGTTTCAAATAGAAGCAATGAAAATACTTGAATGAAGCTGTACAATACATACAGGGTTTTAATTTTACAAAAATCAAAATCCTTAGAAATCTTTGTTAGCTTTCTGTTGCGAAACCGAAAATGGAAAAATTATAAAACTTTAACTCTGAAATGTACAACTTTACAGTTTTTAAACAGGGTGATATTGTTTTTATTTCAAATATCCTGTGGCCTTATATTGACCTGTGATATAGGAATTTTTACTATCTTCGACGCATAAACATAAACTATATTTTCTTTTATACGTCAAACCACGCCGCCGAAGGTGGCATATTAGGTGATAATTGGCGAAACGCTACATTGTATAAACAAAATAGACTCAAGCTAACTGGTAATTTTCTCTCTTCCTCATTAAGTTTACACTATCTCGTTTCGTACGTTTTATACTTAATGAAGACTATAATCTCATTTCAGCCATATTGTTACCTTCAAGTTTAAATCAGATGGCATCCTTAGTCATAAAACAAGAACAAAACCATTACATTTTACACAAGCGTTTCAGCCTTTCCACTTTTTATGGCATGAAACAATTTTCCGCGGTCTTGCCTTCCTGTACGTTTCCGGTAAAAAAGTTTCCATGATTGTACAGTTTTTGACGACCATACCCACATGCCCGAAATAATTCCGACAAACTGAGACATGAAAGTTTTTAACATGAAAATGCTGATATTTGGTTCCGCAATTCCCGTTTCTCTTCTACCATAATACCAGTATTCTTTGTTCGCGTATTCGTAAAAATAGCACGCGATGACTGCTGTAGTTGGCACGGTCGACAAAACGGAGAAAACTCCAATGCGTACCATTAGTCTCTCTAATTTGTCTGTTTTTGTACTGCCGGCTCGCTCAATACTTTTACGAACCTTAAACATTGCAACAAATCCCGCTATGAGAAACAATGTACCAATAATAAGATATGTAAACTCCGGACCGAGAACAAACGTCGTCAAAGCCATTAAATCTTGATTTCCAACAAAACAAAGTCCAGTTAGTTCGTCGCCGTCGACTTTTCTCGTTATTAGGATAAATATCGTTTTTATACACGGTAGAGTCCATGAAATTACGTGAAAGAGGTTCGCGTATGATCCAATAGCTTCGTAACCCCACTTCATTCCCGCAGCAAGAAACCATGTTAACGCCAGAATTACCCACCAAATTATGGCCGCCATGCCGAAAAAATACTGTACAAGAAACACAATTGCACAACCAGTGTTTCGAAGACCATCTTGTACAAGATGCTCGACTCCACTAACATCTTTGTCGCAAGAAATCGCTTCACGGCCTGCTGCAAGTCGCACGATGTAAGCAAGGGAATAGAAATTGTAACACAGTGCTATGAGAATTATGCTTCTTTCAGGATATTTATAGCGAGTTGTGTCGATCAAAAACGTGGCCAGTGTTAAAGTTGTTGAAACAAAACACAAAATTGACCAAGCCGCCATCCATTTGTCCATCATGTTTTTGTCTTTAGTGGTAAAAATGCCATCTTCACTGCAATATAGCGCACATGACTCTGTGCTTTCAACGTAATAATAGTTTTCGCTGTTTTTAAATTTTCTGCACTGCTCGGAACCTCTGTTTACCTTATGTCTCGTTGCTTTGGCTATGGTGGAAGGAAACATCGTCGGACCGATTGTGCTGCTTATGTTCGGTCCAGGCATACACATCTTCTGCCCTTCGTTCTTGGGAAGAAAGAGCGAGCAGTTTAGATTCTTCGGCCATGGAAGTCCGAACTCTTTGAGCACAGGAACACACAACCTCTTAACATACTCACAAAGCGGTCGACAAGCGGAAATTTGAACATCTAATTTGTCGGTGCACATTGGTACATGAGCTGAACACAGAAAAAATTTCAACTGACTGGCGCAGCCATACTTAATTAAAGGCTGGTAATGATTCAGCTGTTCTTTAGCTTGTATCTGTGACTCGTGGCCAAGAAGGTTTGGCATTCGAGTTACGTTGTAACCGACGCCACTGCACATAGGAATTGTTATTTTCTCGCAGCTCCACGAGTTCTGCTTTTGACTTGTACACAAACAAAACACACAAGCCATAACCAACAAGCAACAAAGTGTTTGAGTCCAGTTCATACTCCTTTATACCGGTAAGCTTTTGATAAATAGATCAAAAAAGATGGCGGATCCGAACGATCAAAAAAGCAACTGCCAGACACGGGGGAATCGGCTCGCTTGTTACAATAACTGCACAACAAGACACCTTTTGGTCTTTAACTTTAGTCTCGAGAAAACATTTCAATCTATTCGCCACACAACACAATAAACGGAATTCACAAATGCTAAACCCGTATGAATAAATCGTATGTGTTTCTCAAATTTTTCAGCGGAACGACCAATCAATGCAAACCCATCTGATTAATGTCCCCGCCTCGCGGACCGCTTTCAATGCGATCTGTCAATTAGTTTAATTTGCGCTCCACTTCTATTGGCCAACAAAATCACTTAAGCAAACTGCTCAAATGCAAAGTTTTGTATTCGTCGTGGAATCTTCACGTATTTACATTGCATCTTGTAAAAATCGTCGCAGGCTTTTTATTTTCTTGTCTCGGTAAATTAATATAGATAAAAAATGGACAAAGTCAATTAAGAAAGTCGGTTTGTTTTCTATCAATCTGCTAGAATTGAGAAATAATTCACACTGTGTGCAGTATTTTGGGCGAGGGTTAATTAATAGAAATCTGGTTCTGCAGCGAACGTAAACTGATATGTTTGAGAAGAAGAAACCGATAAATTCCACGGTTTAAAGCAAACACGTTTCTAAACAAAGGTGACACTTTTCTCGACAAAAGCAAGTCATAATGGCTGACTTTTTTCGCGCCGCAAGTCAAAACAGATTTTTCTTACTCAAATTAATAAATACCTTTAAGTTTTTCATTAGTGATTAGACAGTATAATCCCTTTTATTTCTAAAAAAAAATTAGTACGAAAAAAATTTAAACGGCTTCAATCTACAATAAGGAAATTTAAACATCCCTAAATAAAAGCTTACTGTTAACTGTTGTTTGTCTAAATTATGAAGAAAGAGTTTGTAATATTTTAAACTAACATGCAACAAAAAGAGTTTGCATTTTAAGTTGTACGTTTGTGTTGTGTCAAAATCACCAAGATATGCTCCCGAAACAGCGCTGACACAACATGACAGCCAATATAGTCAATCTTTTTCTGTTTCACTGATGAAGCGTACATAACATTAATAACAGCAGCCTTTATTCTTCAAAGAACTATTTTCCCTTTATTTAAAAAGCCAGGCGTCTCGTAGAAATCTCGCAAGTAGAACCGAAAAGCAAACGATTTTAAAAATCCTTTTCGAGTTAGTGTTAACAGATCAATACAAAATCTAAAAATAACGTCATGCTAGTAAGAAACTTTTACCAGGACATTCATTAAACTTTTTTTATAAAAAATGAGCATTTTCATGCATGCCGCGAGCAACTTCTACAAGTTTAAAGTGATGCAAAAGTATGCGATGAATTCTTTTACGTTCATATAAAGCGATCGAGTATTTCGTGAAATCGGTTTTAGTCGCGTATTTTAAAATAAGATGTTACAGAATCAGAGTTAAACTGTCTGGATGTTTTTCGTAAGTTTAGATTTTTTAAAAGTTGGTTTGACAAATTATCGATCTTTTTTTCTGTATTTATTAACTGCAACGTGTTTTGAAACTGCTGATCATTGAAGTCTAACAACGCGGCGGCTGATAAAAATAAAATTGTAATAACACAAAGTGTCAAAACTGTCAGTAAAGGTGACATCTTTTTCTTTACAGTCAAATGGTTTCAGGTACGCGGGCCGCAATGAAAACAAAAGGTTCGTGAACGGCTCGTCTAATAAGGATAATGGCGTGAAAAGTTGAACAAAAGTTTAAAAGCTGACAAACAAAAAACAGACCTAAAGAAAAAGGAACATGAAAGAGTTTATAATAGTAATGCTAAATGGTGTTTTCCCTTGGGTATGGGATTGAAAACAGAGATGTGAGTCCTTCAAACAGAGACTGCTATTTTCAGCTATGCAAACATTTATTGCGTATAGGGAATAGGGACAAAATGTCGCTTGATTGTAAAACAAAGCCGCCACCAACTGGGCCATTAGTAAACCAAACATTTAAGGGCCTGCTGGCATAATGCTGATATTTATTAATTTAAGCCTTTTTTATTAAAAATTCTCACACACCGTGATGTTTTAAAGCACCTTTATTGTTAGAAATCAGCTCTTTGTTTCTGCTTCAAGGGTAACTGACTCCTAGGCTTTGTCCGCATTACTACTACTGCTACTACTACCACTACCACTACTACTACTACTACTACTACTACTACTACTACTACTACTACTACTACACCACTATTATACTACTACTACTACTACTACTACTACTACTACTAATACTACTACAACTACTACTACTACTACTCCTACTACTACTACTACTACTACATTTAATAATAATACATTCTTGTGAACTCTACCTGGATCTCAGAGATACCTTTTAAAAGAAATTACATGCCGTTTTTAATATAAACAAATCAACTGAAGATTCTTCATTTATATTTGAAATATTTTCAAACTCTAACAAAAAGGCACAATATTATTTGGCTCAGTTTGTAAGTAGTGTTTCCGGCTCAATTAGAAAAACCATTAGTCATTACCTCCAGCTAATTAATTTAAAGGCATTTTTCCTATTTTATTATTGTTGTT
>JAOTRI020152865.1:0-10119 GCA_028564885.2 Zoanthus sanctaehelenae
ATCTATACAAAATGGAGCAAACTGATTGGTTCCTGGGTGCAGCAACGAATTGTGATTGGCTAAGAAAATTTTCCGCCGTTTTGAAATATTTTCCCCCCTTCGGCTGATGACGTCAATCGTGCATCTGTCCTCTAATAGATCATAGGCAAAAAACAATCAAAATCCGTGAATATCTTTGGTTATTATATAATAAAAATTAGCGTTGTACATATTTATTATCAGTATATACCAAACTTAAGTGAATATTTTTCACCCACGCGCGCTACCGAGTTGGCTAGCTTGGGGGAAGAAAACAAAAACAAAATGGCTTGCCATTTCGCTTCGGTTCAGAATATCACAAGTGAACTTAATCTTTGATCCGCGTGTTACTTAGCTTGTGTGGTATATAATAAAATAATTATTTACCTCGGTGATAGTGAATATGGAGAAAATAGCCGCGTCACGGTTCAGTAAATATCCACCAATATTCAATGCCTCTTCGGTGAATGATTGTTAAAAGTTTTAGTGTATTTATATGTATACTAGTTATAAGCATATTAAAATATTTAGATCCAGTCCTGTTGTCGACAGTGGCGCATTTAACGCTGATAATCTCTGCAATATCCAATATGCTATGCTTCACGGTTGGCAAGCGTTTAGCTATAGTAAACTATCCATTATCAATAGCCATAAATTGGAATAAAGTGAATGCTTAATATAATCTATTTTATCAACAAACAATTTAAATTTTATAAGACCTTGATTATGCATAATCACTTTATTAGCTTTTCTATTTTCTTAACTTTAAGGTCTTTTTACAAAAAAAAAAAAATATATATATATATATAATCCCCTGATGAGTGGGCAACCACGAAACAGGCTTGTAGGGATGAACGTGTAGTTTATTTGAGTTATTCTCTACGATATATATCGCTCTACTTGAATGTATTGAGCACTGTTTTACGGAAATCAACCTTACACTTTATATATATATATATATATATATATGATAATATATACACATGTGAAGAAATGCTTTGTGACAGTTATTAACCGTTAGGATTTCGAAAAAGGTGTAAAAGGACGTGTTTTCTACCTTGCTTCCTTAAACGAACATAATTGAAGAAAATGAAATTAAAGAAATAATTAAGAAAATACAACATTGAGCTGGGCCACTCATTGTCATTGCATTCCTACTTAACCTCAATGGCCAAACATCTTTAAGAAACAATTTTACAAATGATTATGTTTTATGAGTTAACGATATTTTCAAAGTTTTTTTAAAAATGAAGATTAATTCGATGTTTCGCAGTTCTCATAAGCGCATTTTCAAGAATATGTTTTACACACAAAGTTGAATTTCTAATTGTATGTATATATATATATATGAATTCAACAAAAGTTCAGTATCAAAAACAAATGTAAATTATTCTATTTCTTTTTTTTACTCACCCACTTCGAATAGTTTTCTTTCTGCGGGTCGAGAAAACATATTGTAAATTATATGGACAAAATAGATAAAATGATGAAAAGATGTTGACGTTTGGACTGGAATACTTATTTATTTCGACCAACTGCTGTCCCTAAGTTCAGTTAAAATTTTCGTTTTTACGTTGTAAAATTTATTCAATAAAAACTTGTTTCTGTAAAAACACCGGCGCAGCAGTTGATCCTTTCATAAGATAGTGAGGCAACTGGTTTTGTTTTCGAGATAATGGAAGCTCGAAAGTGAGAATGAAGAAAAAATCTCCGAATTCGCTTGTGTAGGCGTGAAAAAGGACTTCTTGTTTACCGAACAATTTTATATTCCTGTAAATGGTAATTGATCAAAGAGCGTGAGCAAATCTATTATATGATATGACAAACACACTCGATATAACAATACAATTAGTACCTTTTGTAAGTAGCTTCATTTAAAAAAATGCGCGTTGTATATCAATAAATGCACACATCGGGGTGATGTAACAGCAATGTGTTTCTGGTAAACAGTTTACTAAATGTTTAAAGTATGACTAAAGATTTTTATCTTTATAAAGGGCAGAATGAATATGATAATTACTCGCAACTGACAAGAGTAAATATATATCGTTTGTGTGTCATATTAACTTGCCGTAAAATCATACCAAAACTTGGTATTGAGTGAAAGGGATATTTCTTGCTTTTAAATAAATCTTTTATATTCTACTTATATCAGGTATTAAAATAGAGATATATCTCTTTCTGTAAATAGGTTGCTTTTATTGTATTTTCACACATGTCAATAACATACTCGACCGATTGGCTGGAATGTTTAGTTAATGTATCTATCTCTTCTCTGTCCGGCTCTTGTACTATAGCTAAACAATAAATTTTATCGAGTTTTAATCGAAATGTGTTTAAATACTGAAATAGAACTTACACTAAATTTAAATTTGAATTATAATTTGCCCTAGCTATCTCTTCCTGGCGTTTCAAGTTCTTTTATTAAATATGTAATAAATAAATCCTTCCCCAGTCTGATTAACTTTTCGAGTTAAATGACTAAACATAGAACTGAAAACTCAGTTATTAGTTTTAAGCGAGAGACAAGATTTTATTTTTTATTCATATCACTTACTCCAATTGCAATATAATTTTCTAACTTGTGTACAAAGCGTCTTAAACATACTATCCATCGTTTTGCCTATCACGTGATTTCTGATAATGAATAACAATAGCAAAAAAGGCTTCATCCAGATAGATTAGAGTTAATAATTTATTTACCAAATCTAAAAACACAGTTTGCTATTTGGCTCGATGATAGCAAATTTATTTTAGTCGTTCGGTCGATAAAAAGCAATGCATTAGCAATATTCCATTATTTGAATAAAAAGATCAAAACTTTCAACAACTGAAAAGCAGTCAAAATCTATAGTGTGCAAGCAATTAAACGCAACATGAAATTTACATTTTGTGTTTAGAATGTATCTTTTATGTTTTACATTATATATATTTTTGTCTAACAATTCAAACTGTAAACGGGATCAAAATCGGAAAACTGAAATAAAAATTGCTATATTGCAGGTTTTTGTTTTAAATTTAATTGATATAAACAAATAATTCTAAACTTTATTCATTGATGGTATTATTTTGTTATGATCAATTTATTTAGTTCTCGTTGCTGTTTGCCTTTTTCTATATCTCTTTTGTTTTTGCCTTGACTATTTGAACAGTAGTGGTTGTGACTAAACTCACGTGCACAAACTAGGTTGAATAACAAATCAAACTAGGAGTATTGTAACGTCGAAATCCAAGCTCAACTCAGTTGAAGCACAATCGCACAACCTTGAATCTGTGTAAGATTGATTTATAGCAGGTGCTCTGGAGAATCGAAGTCACTCTCTCAACGGAGTTTTATTGTCCCTGAGGGTGTACCCGGGTGCGACTTCCCGTATATTGCCAAATTTCGATCTTTCCGAGGCGCCCATTCGCTAGTAAACCAAACTATAGGTGACTGGTAAGGTGACGAAAAATCTCTGCGCCATTTTAGTGTTTTAATAACTTCCTTGAAGTCAGGTTTCATAAAAGAGTATAACAATGGATTAGCGAGTGAACCTAGAGCGAGGGTAAATAAAGAGCAAACTCGTAAGAGCGGTGGAGCGAGTGCGGGTCTACCCAACGTATGTACTGTTGTTATATATAGTACAGGAAGCCAACTGCAGATAAACACAGTAGCTACCAGGATAAAAATCCGCGCCACTTTTCTATCAGACTGCGACCGTGCTAAAATCTTTTTTTGTGCAAGTACAGCATTAAAAAAGAGACTTTGTTTCTTAATTTTCTTCACACATTTTTTGACCTGTTGAAGTATTTTGATATAGGCGATGAACACAAAAATATAAGGAACTAAAACACCGAAAGCTTCAAGGACAAAAATATATGCTTTGTGCAATACAGATGTCTCTTTTTTCTTCCACGCGAAGGGTATCAGAGTGAAAGCGATTGGTAGAAGCCAAACCAACACTAAAACTGGTAGGAATTTCTTGGATATAATAGACTTATACTTTAAAGGATTCATTACTGCAAGAAATCGATCGAAGGTAACCGCAGAAACATTTGCTACTCCAACCACTAACACTACTCCAATGATATGGTCCAGTAGTGGGGAAGACGGCCTGGCCAAATGAAGCGGGAGCATCAATCCTCCTGTTAAGATGTCTGACACCGCAAGAGAGCACACGAATCCATTGGTGTATGTTTGCAAGTTTTTTTTCGCGTAAACCAACACGCAAACAGCAGTGTTTGTTGCGACAATAAGAAGTGAAAGAAGACTTAAAGGTATAATGATGTTCGTTTTCTGATGGTCCATAATTGTCGAGTTTCCATGCGCCATGTTCAATTTCCTTCGAAAAATTAACTTCGTGAACTGAATACTTGTCCGTCTTTGTTACTTACAATTCCACTTCTATTTCAGTCGTGTTTTAATAAGAATCGATTTTTGTATACTTTATGTCTAGACTGAGCTTTTATTTAGCTCTAAAGATTTTTTGACCTGCTCAATCAATGTTCGTATATGAAATTGTTATACTAAACAATAAATAACTGGCCTATTTTACCATAACATGTCCAGTGTCAGCCCGCCGGCACAAACTTGAACAGCGAGTATTTAGATTCAAATAAACTTTATAATTCAAATTTATGTTGCGTCCGTCTCATTTTTTTTCTTGCAGCAAAAACTTCATTTCCTAAAAAAATTGGGTGAATGCCTTTTATTCTGTTCCGTCAACCCGCCTTCTGTTGTTGCAACATCAATCAAAATGCGTCATGAATCACTTAAATGCAACTGAAAATCCAAACTGACTTTGCAGCCCACGCGAATTTAGCATTTAAAAAAGGTAACCAAGTCTTTGCTTTACTTTGCTTTTGTTTTATTTCAGTACAATATCAAGACACTTACCGTAGACATGTCTCAAAATTTCTTAATGGATACAAATGTGTTTTAATGGATTTTTAAAGCAGATTATTTCATGATTTTTCTATTTGCGTTAAGATGCGCATCAAGCTAAGGGGAGACGGAATATAAAAAAAGAATAATTAGAGAATGTCTCGAGAACAGAACGAAACAAAGAACTTTTTCCACAAGTTACTCAAGGTAGCCACACGACTTATTAAAAAAGACTATAGCTGCAAACATCAACTCGAGAAAACATCGCAATTTTAATAACAATCGCACAATGATAACTTGACAGAGGCTGAACTATGACCAAGATAATAGAAAAGACGAACAAATTAATTTTGTTACACGACAGGAAATCAAAAATGTTTTCAAACCATTATTTGTAAGTGCAATATCGTTTTATAGTGCACGGCAACTACAATTTGAGATTGTCAAGTGAAATAAAGAGTTTAGTGTAAATCAAATGAAAAGCTTCGTTTATGTGAATGAAAATCTCCTTTCAACATACATAAAGGGAAATTTCTTGTTCAACCGAAACGTTGCAAGTTTTGAAATATCCAATTAGTCTTAATTTTGTAGGATGAGTCTGACTCTTCTGGTTAAATTATGCAAACTAATTAGTTAGAATATTTTCTCATTCTAAAACTCACGCTTTTATAAAAAAAGTGTAGTTAATGGTATAGTTGGAAGCCTAATTATTCTTGCGAAACTAAAGCATTTTATTGATTGTGACTAAAATGAAATTACGAGTTGTATTACGTCAAAGGCAGTTTGTTTAGTGTTATTTTTTGGCCTTATTGACTTTTAATATAAAAAAAGCTAAAGATATTTTTAGTTACATAAATACTGTAAATATGATATACGGGCCTGTGTACTAAAGTTGTAGAAAATCTGCTATAAAAACGTCATAACATAACATCCACGCACTTCCTAATGGCGGGAAAAAAAGACACCAAGCACAGCGTGTTGCATGGTTGTGTGCTCAAATGATGCTTCTTGTTTTTTACTTAAGAAGCGTATTATGCCGCGGATATACTTTTAAAAACAAGAAAACTAATAACCCACCTTTTTACTGTCTTATGTAACAAAATCAGTCACAGGACCCTAACATAATTCCTGTGATATCATGGCTAAAATGGCGGATTGAAATAAATTTGATGAAGATGATGGCAGTATTTCTTTATTTTTGGATTGAACATAATATCTTAAAAATTACAAACTTGGAGGACACTAGTTTAGATATCAACTTGTAAGTCAGTTATTGTCTACTACTGAACCAGTACCACTCTCTACTGATGAAAACGGAGCAAAAATATGAACAATTTTATTGATCTTATTGACATCGCATTTCGGTAGAAAAGCTGTGTTTCGGTTTGATTAACCAAAAAACATTGTCTCTTGGATATTGGACTTTTTCGCATACCGTCGACAGCGACTCAGTAAAACTTTGCCACTGATTTTATGAGTGGCGACTGAGCGTCTCTTTCGGGATAATTCAAAAGAATAAACTTGGTCTGAGGCTATGCATCATGACGATATGATGTTCAATATATATGTATGTGGAATTCTGTCGATGTTACAATCATCGCTGAAGCATATAACAATCTTGCACGAGTTGAGAAAATTGAAAATTGGGCAAGTTATAATTAGCCAGACGGTTCACCGCCGACAATTAAGTTTCAGTTAAGTAAAACTAGACGTAAAGAACTCGTTTTGGTGAGGTCCTTGATGATCCTGTTTTGAATAATGATAATTTAAAAAGAATTAAAATGTGTAGATAAGGCAAACATTCTTTGCCTACTAATCTCTTGTGAAATAACCATATATCTGACATTATCACCAAGGTTAGCCCTCGCCTCAATTTTCTAAGCCAATTAAAACGTTCCGGTGTGAAAAGTACATGCAGACCTGCTGTTCGTTTTCCTAACATAAGTATAATGACCCGTTCTTCCGATAATCATATCCTGTATATATCATGAGAGTCCTCCACAATATCTGCATCCTGTCATAGAAAGTCGCCAGAAAAGCTTTTTTATTATGTTCATTATTTTTCCAACAGATGCTTGGGAGAGCGGTAGTTGACACCTTGTATGATAACCGTGAAAGTATCTAGTGTGGTAAAGCTATATCAATTGTCTCCTCTTTTCAACAAATGCAAATCAAACCCCCAAATAAGCGTATTCAATAAATGACTATTGGACAAATTGAGCGAGTGGATGCTAGACCAAATGTCCATGCAGCCGTATCTTGTAGATACGGTGGCCCACAGGTGCAATACAAAAACAAATTCAAATACACAAATACAAATTGAAACGCGAATACAAATTCGAAATACACAAATACAAATTGAAATACTCAAATACAAATTCAAATACGCAAATACAAATTGAAATACACAAATACAAATTGAAATACACGAATACAAATTCAAATACACAAATACAAATTCAAATACACAAATACAAATTCAAATACACAAATACAAACTCAAATACACAAATAGAAATTCAAATACGCAAATACAAATTCAAATACACAAATACAAATTCAAATACGCAAATACAAATTTAAATACGCGAATACAAGTACTGCAGGACTGGAATCGAAGTTTCGAAATATGGCTGGTGGTAAAAAGGCCTGGGCTCTACACAGAAGCACCAAAAGGGCGGGAAACAATTTCCCCCGAGCGTAGTGGGAGGATGAATCCACGGTAACATAAATTTGCCAGCGGTATAACCGTTAATTTGAGTTAGAAACGGTGCTCCTGTGGTATCAAATCTTTTTAACATCATGTGTTTTACTAAGCGAAAACTTTCAAAAATCTAGGGCCCATTCGCGCTGGGCTGATTTTTGTTTGTTTTACCAAAAAAAATTGTCACATAAAGTCTCGGACAAGTGCGAATGATACTTTTGTGTCGGGATAAAACATGTCGCGCTCGACCAAACTTCAAAGGCGCCGCTATCCTGCTCCAACGATCTCCAAACTCGGTACAAATGTCAAAAATACTGGTGGTTGTCAATTTTCACTTCAATGTGTAAGTGTTACAGTTACTTCCACCAATAAAATAAGGTTTCTCTCTATAGTTTATAGTATTGTACGCTTCATTGATGTTTGTTTACTATTCTTTTGTCAAGTGCGAATACAATTTCCAAACAAATGATTAGTCAAGACAAAGTTTGTCGTGAAATTTGGTTGGGTCAAACAAACTTTGTCAGCGTAGTGCGAATGTGCCTTCGTTTTCTTTCGTCAAATATTATTGATCTGAGCATTTTTCTTAAGAATAATACGTGAAGCTGAACAAATACATGACATTAGCTGGTACTTACTATTACATTACTACGGAAGTTGTCATTTACAAAGACTTATTCCATAGCTTATATTACCAATATTCCGCGATTTAGATTAATTTTTTGTTGTTTATTATTTTGAGGATCAATTTTGGGGGTCCACCGGTTGTACCGAGCCTATTTTACCAACTTTTTTTCACGATTTTATTTAAATTTTTATCAAAAAACCCTGCTTTTCACATGATGATTTTCTACCCATAACTGTATGTGACAGTAACAAAAATTACTATTGAATTAAATCGGAATCAAATCCAGTTTCACGCAAAAAAATATTCTTGACAATTTATTGAATTTCTTTAATTGGCCGTTGATTGTGTTTCTTTGAAACTTCTGTTTAATTTTGACATTAAAACTTTGTTTCTTCGATCGAAAAGTAATTTCCTTACAGTTATACCGCTGACAAATTTATTGATTTATTGTGGACTCACCCTTCCACTACGCTCGGGGGAAATTGTTTCCCCCATAGTGGGCGCCGAGGGGAAAATTTTTGATTTTTGCCCTCCCAGATCGTCGGAAAATGCAATTGAGTTATAGTTTGGTTCTGTTGGTTTTTACTTCTTCTATTTTTAATCTGCAGTCAATTATTTATTTGGTGTAACTTAAGCCTTAACGCGTTAATATCTTATATTTATCTTCTGCGATACCATGGTGATGGTATACAGCAAATGATGTGTCCAAATGGTGCATTTAAAATATCGAAGCGTTTTATAAACAAACGGTTTGTAAAAAAAGAATAATAATAAAATAAAAATATATATACTCTTACTTTTCAAAATAGTGTATTTTTTCTTGTGGGCATCCGTTTCCATATGTTTCTTTATGTAGTTGGCGCCACCGGTTGCACAAGACAAATCCAAGTTACAGGCATTACAGTGGAACTTGTATTCATGATCTGGTATCGACAGAGTGCATTTTCTCACAAAATCAAACTCTTTTTCGTATTCTTTAGAGTAGCGTGTCTTTCGCGAAACTCGTTTCATCTTTTTCGAAATGGAAGCCATTTTGTAATAAATATTAGAATATATCAACAACAAACAAACTTGATAAAATCTGTAATTTTCTCGTACACTAACACGTGCTCTTCCCTGGCAAAACAAGAGAGAAGAGAAATCTTTTTCCGAAACACGCGCTCTAGTCAATCTCGTTCCCAGAGCCACGATCCTTGTGGTCAGCGCCACGAATCGAGAGCTCTGGGATAATCCATTTAACTGGGTTCCGGTTTCAGGGCGCATGCGTGCAGGTAAAGCACAGTCTTCTATTTTCCACAAAAAGAACAAGCCTTATAGCTTTCTTTAATAGAAGTAAATGAAATTAATAAGTATAAAAGATAAAAAACACTATAGTTTATAAATTGGAAGGAATACTGAGAGATTATAGGTTTGACTTCTTTGGTAATATATACACTGGCGATGGCGTGCGGTACAATCGCCGGTGCAATCGTTGGCAGTGAAAATTGTGTTGGAATTTAAGAGGGATAAAACATGCAATTTTCTATATATAAAGATCAATCAAAAAGTTCCATGGACAAACCTGAGTCAGTGTAAGGAGGAAAAGAAACAGCCACGAGTGCTTAAAATGACAACTGTTTTTGAAAGTATCAAAGATGCATAAACTTTTGGACAGTTGATCTCGCAATTTTAAGGTGAAACTACAAATTATTGCTGTATTCTATGTTTAATGTTTATATTTATATATTTTCTTTTACTTTGGAAAAAATATAATCGTTGTTTGAGATTAAATAAGCGAACAGCCCGTTCTTATTGACTTTCGAAACTTACCGAATGTTTCCGGGCGGACATCAAAAATAATTATAGAAGACATCGTTTAAATTTGAATAAGATCACTGTAATATTTAGTGTTTTCTACAAATACAAGTT
>JAOTRI020152876.1:0-20429 GCA_028564885.2 Zoanthus sanctaehelenae
CACGATCCCTGGGCACTACACAACGTGGGATGTTTCCATGGCAATGCCTTATATGGGTTAGAGAAAGCCAAATAATCATTTTCATACAAAAAATTGTTCAAAATGGCAAAACCTCCCAGTAGACAGAGGGTTAAATACAAAAGTTGGGGCCCCTAAATGGTAAAAAACTCTGCAAACATGGAATTTAAAAATTTTCCGGGGGGAGCATGACCTCAGAACTAGCCGTCTGAAATTACTTGTAGGCTGTCTGATCAAAAAACTACTGAGAACCCTGATTAATTAGACGTATTTGGCCTTCATGCAGCCTCACAGGCTATTGCCTCATAGTCCATGTGGCCTCAAAGTCTAATTGTTAAGTATTTGAGACAAAATTAACAGATTTGTTTATAACTAAATAATAACATTTCCTTTTTACAAAGCAAGTTTGTTTACTTTTAACTTTACTACTTTGCTTGTTTATATTGCTTTATTATTTTCTGTTTTCAAAACACTGATTTCCATGCAATGAATTTAATAAGAATATGATTTAACTTTATACCAAGTTGCATACTTCTATATATTATGATTATTCTATTAACACACAAAAAATAATACTTTCACCTCAAGTGAAAACACACAAACAGCAGGAAAAGAAATTTCGAACTATTCGCTCAGTAGTCACAACAATTTTTTGGAATGGCACAACAGATAAAAGGTACAAAATAGTTAACACTTTTATAGAATGAAGGCAAGCAATTATCGGTTTTAAGAAGATGGGCATTAAGCGATTCATCGCAGCTGTCAAACTCAAATTGTTCGATACAAATCACTATATCAAATGAATGGTTCTTTGTCAGACGATAGTTTATGTAGTTGATAAGCGTTGCTTGAAACAATACAGCCCTTGAATGAAAACCTACCGAGAAACTTACATACAAATTATTATTAAAGCTGCCTGCTGCTTTAGTATAACAAGGAAGATGGCATGAGAAACGAACACATCTACAGTAATTACTGTAGTTATAAAACAGGATTTACCCACCGCTTAGATAATTTGTCCATTTCAACAATGTCCCCTCCATCATAGCCATATTCAAACAATTTTTACGTCGTTTAACATTTTTTAAGTCAACAACATGGTTTTAGTTCAAAAGTTTTGTATGCGAGCCAAAACCGTTCTCCTACTTCCCCTACGACCGCCATCTTGTCTCGTTTTTTATTGTGTCGAAGCATCATGGGTAATAATGTTTTGACTTGCAACCAACCATAATAGTTTTGACTTGCAACTTCCGTTATGGGATTCATCGCCTATAGAAGTTAGGGTCTAGATCCAAACATCGGGATGTGATACTACTCGTTTCATATATATGGACGAATTATGGCGGCTACGAGGGAAACGTGATCTGTGGTGCAATTCCCTGGAAACCTTCCCTGGTATGCTCCTGGCGGAAACCCTGGAAACCTCCCCTGGTTATGCCCAGGCGTAAGCTATATAGCTGTACGCAAGTTGCTCGGTAACTTTTGAACAACTTTTCTGATTTCGAGCAATTAACTTTCTTCTCTTTTAAATAGCTTTCTTGCTTTTTAAGGCAATTTAAAACTAGAAAGAGGCTTTTAAATTCTGATTTTAAGAATTCGTTGCTTTTATGAATACTATACCTTCTGCAACAAAATTAAACACTTCCGCCTGGTGGCCTGCTGTAATAAAAAAGATCTTGTTGGTGTAGTTTAGTTCAGCATGAAGTGTTTAGTGTCTTAAGTCTACTGAAAAATTCATTTAGCGAGCAGCAAGATTCATCATTAGAGGAAACGAGGGAGACATCATTCGTGTTACGTTACAAATGACAATAAACGCACATGAAAACTTGATTTGTATCAGTCTGTAGATGAGAAACCGATGGTGCAAAACAGTGACCACCCGGAGACAGTGCTTTGTACTACATCAGCAAATATATAAATATTTAAAGACTATGGTTTATATCGCATACATGCATGTATATCATATATCATGTATATCAAATCATTAACAATGGGCTATTGACTCAGAGACCATAAGGGCGAGAGGAATAATTGTTTTAGTAAAATCCAACTAGCTGGTCAAAACAATAAAAAACATCAAGATCAAAAGACAAAACATCTTTCGCTAGTTAAAGCTATTGTTTTGGTTTTCAAAGCCGGCGCTTTTCGCAACTAGTGGGCTATATCAAATAGCCTAGTAGTAGTTCAACCAATCAGAACGCAGCATTGATAATAGACCACTAGTTGTATTTTACTAATGCGTATAAGCAATGTTTGTTTCTTCATATAAAATAATGTGGTTAATGTAATACAAAAAAGGCAATACAGAGAATCATAGTTTTGGGGATTTGGATTAAGAGACTCAATATGATTCAATATGCAATTGACATCTATGCAAACTGAAACGTATTCAATAGCATCTTTATATAACGAGATCCACGTTGTAACAAAGTAAAGTCTTTAGTGGGGATGGGACGACCCCCCCCCCTGGTCAGAAGCCCGGGAGAATAGGGGCAGGAACGGTACGGGCGGCGGGTTATAAAGAACCCACATATAAAGATAACCCTGTTTACTAATATCGATTACAATATAACACTGATAGTACATTATTCTGTTCAATATTTCTAATGCGGTTATATTGTCATTGATTATTTATTCGTACGTGGCAGCAGCTGGCTGATCGTTTTTTATCTTATGAAGAACCTTACATGCTTTATAATGACGCCATTTTGTTTTGTAAAAGAATTATTTTGTTTTACTCTTGGTGCTGTGTAACCACACAACGAAACACAGTTGTCTTACACGAGTAGCTTTATCAAAAATAAAATACAAACAGCAGTAATTATAAACACAACCGTTTTAATTGATCATAACTTTAAAATGTCATCTTATCACTATTAAAAGAAAAATAAAGCAAACGGCGGTAACAAACATAATCAATTGACAATTTTGTTGTAAAACATATTATAGAACTTGACGTTTCGTATGCTGCAACATACATCTTCAGAAGTGACTGTTGGATTGTTACATATGAGTATTTTAAAAAATAAAGAGAGGTACTGGTGACAAGCTTAGAAAGCGATAAACAAAATGAGTATTTTAAACAGAAATTAATCATAAATTAATAAAGAAAAGCTTCTCACTACCAACGTTTTCATTAAGTGAGGACTTTAAGTCACTAATCAGCAGTGTTTCTTTAATTCTACAATGCAAATCGGACTTTCCAGAAGCGAGCTCGAGGATCTCGAAATGGTCCCATTTGATGTTGTGACCGGTGGTAGAAATGATATGGTCTGCAATAGCGGAAGTGTGACCAATTTGTGTAAGAGCTTTGAAATGTTCGGTTTTCCTGTCATGTAATTTTCGTTTAGTTTTACCTATGTAAAAGGAATCACAGTCCCAACAACTAGCTTTATATACAACTTTTGATTTTTGTGAACGGCTAAAACTATCTTTGTAAGGAAAAAAAGACTTAACCCTGCAAGTGTTTTGAAAAATAACCTTAACAAAAAAACAAATTTTCAGGTATATCATCTTTTTATCTATAAAGTGTATGAAGAAGTTTGTTTCATGGATTTGAATATATCCACAAAGTTTGATTGAGAACCAAACACAGAATGTTGAGTTAGGGGGGTAGGGACTTTGTAAATTGAGACTAATGGGACATTTTGAAAAATATGCAAAAGCAGCAGATGTAGGGGGTGGTCGATGTCAAAGAACATCATTTTCACAGCACTTTATTTAGTTGGGCTGAGTCACAGAAAAACAGAGATTCCCACTAGGGTACTGAATCGGGGTGGGAAGGCTAGTCACGTGACTTACCTTGCTCCAAACTTTCCCTTGGCGAAAAGGATATCCCTAGACCTGAAAACCAACCCCACCTCCCAAATCGTAACCCTAACCTAAATCATCAACCCAAACCCTGATTTAAGAATGACCCTAACCCTATTCATCACATCTGCGTGTCAAAAAGCTGGGCCACATGACCTTTATTTTTTTTTGTTAAGATTGACACAACCATAAAATTTTTTAACGGTGAACAGTGGTGAAAGGATCAGCAGACTTCTTCCTTTGTTTGTTTAAAACAATCATTAATGTGATAATTAAGAACTCCTCTCGGATAACCATTTTGGAGGAGGGTTTTCTTTAAATCAAAGAGAGTCGACTGTAACAAGGAGGAATTCGAGCAGATGCGAAAACAGCGATAGGTGAGGGTGCGGATTAAATTGATTTTATACTTTTTCGGAGTGAAAGAATCTCACTTGGTGTAGAGGCAAAACTAAAATGGCCGAAGAACAAAAATATTTATCACTATTATTGTTGTAGTTGTTGTTGTATTACATGCTTGATAAATTTCAATGTTCAAGCCTTTCAGCTCTCCTTGTACAATCGTTTTGTTACAACCCAGCTGAAACTAAGCTTAATTTGCTATTTTTTTCTTCCCTTCATAAAGAAACCCCGATATATAACGAAGTATTCACGCGGTCTCTTGGCAGTTTGTTTTACCGGGGTTGTAAACAGTAAAATCCCCGTGCACGTATCAAGTATAATTTTTTCCTTTTCACTCATCACTGATCGAAATCACACAATAATTAAGGCCAACTAGTTAAGCATCACGCTCACAAAACTTCTTCGCCACTCTCGTAACGGAGACTGCAGAATTTTAAAGTCTTTGTGGTATGTGCAAGGACAGTTGAAGCGCAAGTTCTTTTTTTAATTTTTACAACATTCCAAAAAAAACGAAATAGATAAAAAAGAAACAGACGGAGAAAAAGAGCATTTTAGTTTTGAAAAACTAGTTTAAAATTTAAAAGTGCAATTTCTGTTTGAAATCATAAGTAAATGACGTGATGTGAACGTCATTCAGTTTTGAAGTAACTGGATTGCTCAGCACTCAATCAATTTAATAACTTCAAAGGTTTGGAACAGCCCAGCTGAAGTTATTAAGTTATAGAGGATTTCAAATTCACGATGTTGTATAGTATAAAACGCTGCCTTAACGGGGAAGAGGCCGAGTTACAAAGTCAATTATGAGTATTATCCTGCCTCTCAACACAGCCTCGGGACAGAGGCAATGATAGGAAGTAGGCTGCCTGTGGTAGAAGTTGGTGGGAAGGTCCGACCCAGACTCCGCTTTATATTTTAAAATATGAAATTGTCCCTCAGTCATTTTAACAAATCTATTTTTATTTACTACTTAAGATGACTAAAGATCATTAAAAACTAAAAGAAAACTTGTTACAATTCAAACTTTATAACTAGCTAGAACCATCGCTAATATAATTATTTAACGACGAGAAAACATCGGTCGAAAGAAATCTACAGAAAATTTTAACCATGAGATTACCAGGCTTAATTTGTGGCACTTAATGTTGTGTTTACTATCCCGAGTTACTAACAAGAAATAATAAAAGCGACAGAAAACTACAGCTAAAATATTCATCAATTTTTTGCTTTAGGCATTTGAAACGTTGCTTTTTCACTGATTTTTTTAAAGAGATAGAGCTACTTATCATCTTGAAGATCGTTCAACGAGCAACTCAGGACTCTGACTGGCAAAATGTCTAAAACAGTTCAATCTTTGAGTTAATTTCCTTTCACTGTCTTGTTCAGTCACTACAACTTGCCAGCCTTTTTAGCTGTTTCAGTGGTGAATGTTGTCCTGTAACTGCTTGTTATGGCAGCCTTTTATTGTTCTTCAATGAAAGGTTAATAAAATTCCCAACAGTTCAGATAATAAATCAATAACAGATAATTCACAAAGTATACAAAAGTAGTGTAACAAAAGTGATTTATAACTCATCGCGGTGCTTGAGACCTTGGAATTCGTTAAATGTGATGTAGCCATCATTATCCTTGTCCTCTTCACGAAAGATCTCGTGAAGAAGAGCTTTGTGGCTTTCTTCTCCTCTGCCATCAGGAAAGCCTTCATTCTTAAGGTAAGACTCCGCCTGAGGAAAAATTCGATGTTAAATTATACAGTTTTGGACCTTTTAAATGCACCGCAAGTTTTTAGATATACAATTCTAATCATAACTGAGAGAAAGCACATCTATAAACTTTTTTTTTTCAAAATTACTAGTACTTTTACCTTGCTTGTATAAGGACAGTTCTTCAAAAACTGAATTAGTTCCAATGAAAAGCTTGTATACAACTGAGCGGATTGCAACAAAGACAACGCATTTACTCTAACAGATGCAATGAAAAAATGAGAACACTCCTTCCCTCTTCTTTCCATCCCTTTTCCATTGAATTTAGCTCAAATTCTCTTTACATAACGCTTTGACTTATTTTTTCTCTCGTTTTGAATCATCTGGATGAAAATTTAATTTAATTTTCGCTTATTGATTCACCTTGTTTCCTCTGTTGAAGACTGTCAACATTACTAGACCTGCTCTGATTAGCCGAGGCTATTTGCCGATAGTTTTTAACTAAATGTAAACCCTGTATTCTGTAAATAAAGATATTATTGTTGTTGTTGTTGTTGTTGAATATAATGGTTTGCTCAAGAACACAACAGATCGTCGAAAAAGCGTACTCTCTTCCTGGTCGTGTTTTCTACAATTTTCTGAAATGCCCGAAGCGCTTTATCACATGCAGCCCAATACGTTTTATAATTTAGGTTTTTCTTTATTTTACTCTCTGATAAAACATCAGTTTTGGACCGGTCATAGCACACGTAGGCTCCCATCTATATTATAACAAGAAGGCAGGAGCGACCACCTCCCATAATAGACCTAAGTCACGGCGTTTTCACGAACTGGTTTATTTTTAGATCGCTTTTCGCCACAAATTTCAGTAGAAGTTCCGGTCCCGGAGGAATCAGGCAATTCATGAAAAGTAACAGTGACGTTATACAATAAGTATGGATGCATATGATTGGTATGAATTCACGAGAACTGGACTAAAACTAAGTCAGTTCGTGAAAACGCCATGACACTATAACATGGAAGTTGTTCGATCGAACTTATGGGCTCCTGCAGTAGATCAATAAAAGAAATAGTAGAGAAAAATGTAATGAAAAGCAGGGAAAACACGAGATAAATAGAAACATACTCCTCCAAGAGTAACTAATCAGCCATTAACAATAATCAATAATCAAACCAGAAGTATTGCAAGCGAACACTTGTTCTCGAACCCAGCCTCACCTCTTCATGAGAAATCATCCCATCACCATCTTGATCAATCTTGCCAAAGGTGTTGGTTTGCTTGCCTGAGCCGCTCTCGATACCCAGCATTTCAATATAAAAGACAAGAATCTGTTTGGGTGGTACTTTATCGCCGACTGGCAAATCTCCGTAACCGTAGGAGGATGGTACAACGAGCTCCCTCAACTCTCCCACGCACATGTCTAGTAACCCCATATCCCAAGCTTTAATAGCTACGCCGTCTCCAAGAGTAAATGTAAACTCACTGAAAAGAAAAGAGAAAAGATCACGTTGTACTTAAAGGCATGCAAACGATTCTCACTAGCCTCGATTGAGGCTGAATATTCCTAAGTATTTTCCGTTTATTTGCCTCAATTGTTCTTAAACATGTTCTTGAAATATTTTTACTGATTTTAGATAATAAAAATAAACTGAAAGATATTTTTCAGTGACGCTGGGCCATATGTTGAATATCTGCTCGAATCTAGTTATCCAACTCAGAATAGTTTTGTTCAGAGACAAATTTTGAATAATTATCATATTTTGTGTTTTTTGTGCATATAAAACTGTACTGGCTTTCTTGACAGTTTGTCTCAAGAACCTGATCGAGAACTGCAATTTGGTAAATGAAAAACCTGTGATGTACTGAAAATTGTTATCTGAAGACTTTAGCCAAGAAGCCCAAGCAAATTTTTTGATAACACTGTATGAATTATTTTATCATAAATAAATGTTCTTTACTTTTTCTCAGCCTCAGCATGTTCTTAACATGTTCTTAAATTTTTGGCGATTTTCAGCCTCATGTTCTTATAAAAAACAGAGTGTAGCTCCGTGCTTTAGCAAGTTCTGCATTGCTTGGAATCCGTGGTTTGCAATTGAGAGTAAAATCTTTGTTTTACAAAACGGAAATGATTTGTGAACAGATACCTGATTCAATGTCTTGAAAAAACTTGAACAAAAAGAAAAAGAAAGCAAACGGCTGTAACAAACATAATCAATTGACAATTTTCGTTGTAAAACATTATGTTATAGAATTTGACGTTTCGTAGGCTGCAACATACATGTTTAGAAGTGACCGTCACTTAGGCGTTTTTATAGACACTGACTTATCTTGGAAACAACATATAAACTATATTTTACAGAAAATAAAGAGATCTCATTCTGTAGGGATACTAGCCAAACTGAGATATTTTATTCCACGCCAACCCCTTCTAACAACCTACAAGACCTTTATAAATCCTTACTTGAGCTATAATGTTTGCACTTGGGGATATAGTGCCAAAACTCACTTAAAACGTTTACTTCTACTTCAAAAAAGAGATCTTCGTCTAATAAATTTTTCAAATTTAAGAGAACACGCTGTCAATCATTTCATCAAAGCTAAATCATTTCCATTTTAAATTTTATCTACTTTGAACGCATTTGTCGTATGATACATGATATCTATAACAAACCTATAACAACTTAAATAATTTATTCAAACTAGAAAGTGAATTACATCATTACAAAATCCTTAAAATCAGTGCTTTTATACCGAAACCATAAAAATGGAAAAGAAAAAGCGTTCGTTTGTTTTTGTTGGATCAAAAATTTGGAATGGCCTTCCAGTAGTTCTGAACTGAACCTAAACAAATATCAATTGAACTTTAAGACTCAACTTAAACATTTCTTATTTAGCATTCTGGAAATAGCCGACGATTATATCGACTTCCGTGAAATTCTAAAATGTATAAAGCAGTTTCACTTTCTCTAAACTATTTCATAAAAACAAAAAAAAAATCATCCCATATTTTTAATCAAATGATACTTAAGTTATGACATACTTACTTTTCTATATTTAATTTTTGCCATCTTTCTCACTCTCACTTCTTTGGAATTAATTATGTTAATTCTTTAAAAATAATCGCATTGCTCCCACCTCGAATAGTGTTTTTGATAACTGCGGGTAGCAATTTCTGTATCTAATTATTTAATTCACAAGTCAAACTGCATGTTGAACGTGTCTTTATATATAAATATTATGTTCAGTGCTGTCACTTTAACAAGTTACATACACAGTATTGCAGGAACTGACCATGCACCATGTAGGTAAAAGCTTCAGAGAACACCTCAATGATATACGCAAAAAAGATCCTTCTTTACCTGTCTCTCGCAATTTTAATTCTTCTAATTAATCACTCTTTTGAATAGTTGCTTTAATTTTGTTACTTATCAACGATAGCAACGTTCAAAAAACAAACTGGCGACTTCTTATCACAGTATAAATGTATGCTTTATGAGTTTTATTAATCTTTTTGCCTTGTTTATATATTTGTTTCCCACACATCTCTATCGTTCTATTTCTTTTTTGTTTTTTCAGTTTTGTTTTAATCAGAACATTTTTCATAAAAATGTCAGGCTGAACGCCGGCCATAATTTAAGAAGTGCAATTGCAAAGAACACAACCAAGGCTGAGTAATGGCGGACAACTGTATTTTATATATTACATTACGGGATCAAATCATAGGGCAGTCGGTAAGTAGTTAATTGTACAACTTTGTTTGCAACTAGAGCCCAATACATGGAAATTTTACTATAGCAATTTGCAACGCCAATTATTTTCTCGTTTTCTTTATATTTCATTTCCACCCCTCGTTTTTTATATAGGAATCATTAAATTTTTACACTTCGTGAAAATCAAATATATATTTGAAAGCTAAAATCCCTAAATTGTAAAAGTACATTCAGCCTGGCCCAAAAATACGGGATTCCGGAAGATAA
Source organism: Zoanthus sanctaehelenae (assembly GCA_028564885.2). NCBI lineage: Eukaryota > Metazoa > Cnidaria > Anthozoa > Zoantharia > Zoanthidae > Zoanthus > Zoanthus sanctaehelenae. The sequence continues at coordinate 9,906 of JAOTRI020152876.1, forward strand.
GGGTATTTTTTGTTATCAGTAACTTTGTATCACTGTAATTTTAACCACCTCTCAGCTCTTTTTATATCTTCCACACATTCACTCCGACAACTGAACAACTCATCACAGTTTTATTTTGTCTTTCTTAACATTCCACATAAAGTGGTAAAAGAGTTTATCTATTTCTTCAATTGCAATTTGGATCGTTTTCAAAGTGGATAGTACGTATACATGCTGAGAGAAATTTGATTTTTCCTAGTAATATTAGTTTTCGAAGTCCGAACGTATTGTGATTTTTGCACTTTTTGTTCATACTCTATTGAAAAAGCGGTTTAAGAGCTTGTCAATAACCGGACTCATACACGCTATGCAAAACTCTGGGTGTAGAATTATGTGAATTTGTGATCATTTCGAAGGAAAAACAGTCTTACAACATATCTCACAACGGTAAACGCTCAAAATGGCCGGAATGCAAGGCTAACCGACCTCGATTTCGTGCAAACTCGTTACCAGTCCCTTCGAAATTGCTCGTTTTTCATAGCGTCTATAGAGTATAATATTTTTTACTATCATTTTTATTTCCTGTTGACATTTCATTTTTAACATTTTCACCAAATAATAATTTAACTTGCCATGGTATTTTTGGTTCATTAATTTCGAGCCCCGGCTAGAGATTACCTCAACTGAATCAATATATGATTTCAAAACTTTGCCACTCAACTCTTAAATTTAGAGATTAGCTTTAAAAATATCTTAGGCGGATGCCAAAATAGAAAAACAACTCAGAAAATAAACCGTGAATATTTGGTATTTCGTCTGCACGAATAAACAACGTAAAACTAGCTGCTGACCAATAGCTGTCATCAAAGCAGGCTCGTTTTGCCAACTCACCAAGTAAAGTGAAAGTCTTTTTGTAAGAACTCCCGAAAAACTAAAAAATCACGAAGTTAGGGGACAAGAAATAGTAAGTTAATTACTTGGTTGTTTAGTTTCAACTAGAAATTAACTACTGCCAATATTTAAAAAAAGTTTTTGAAGAACGATAAACAGCTGCGAGTTGTCATATTACTAAGGGGTCTCAATAATGCAACCTCCTCACATAACTTCTTTTTTCAATAACTCTTGAATTTAATACTTAGATACGATTGGTTGAATATTCTTCATCTATGAACTTATCAAAATTTTACAGTTTTTTATCGACCGAAACAAAATAATTCCCGAAATAACTTTATCTTACATAAACAGTTTCGGTACATCTTTTTTACTACCAAATGAAAAGTGTTTTTAAAAATCCTAACTTTGGAGGGAGTTAATACTTTTCAATGGCCAACCTAACATTGTTTTGCAATTCTTAAAGCAGATTTAGCATCTTTCCAGTAATAATATGATAGATAAAAACTTACTCTTGCTGAGGAGCGATGACTGTGCCGTCTAAAAGTGTTCCATTGAAACGCACTCGGATCGTGTCTCCTTTCTGCGATTCCTTCGGACATCGTTTGGGCTTTTTCATAATTCCAATTTTTAAACCTTTAAGTTCATCTTCCGGCGATTGATGTGATTCCGAGACAAGAAATAAAGCTAAAACAACTAAGAAGAACAAACCAGCAATTCTAAAAACAGTATCCATTCTTTGACAATACTTTTAAAAAAATGAAATTGTGATAGGTTTATAAAATAACTATTTCTGAAGCACGCGCCCACGGGTTTGGGTAGCTGGTGAGCTGTGCTAAAAGTTAGCTATGCTGAAACACTTGACGTGGAATGAACGCAAAGAACCAGCGCACAATAATTTTGTATCCGGATAAAAATTTACATTTCGTCCACGTGTAATAGACCAGCAGAGCAACTTTCTCAGTTGTTTCTCCAACGTGGAGCTCGCATACTGATGAGTCTGGTAAAAACATTCATTCTTGGCAAGTTATGCTTGCATGGAAACGGTCGAAGACAATCGCCAATTATTCTCTCTCAGTACTTTAAGTTGTTGTCCCACATTTGTCCTTCTCTGCAATTTAGAAAGATATTATAGTTTGCAATACTGCGTAAAAATCTAAATCCAGATATCTTACTTTTTTTAGCACGAATTTTTAGATTACTTCTACCATAATTTGTATTTTTATTAATATGCTAACAATTTTATTTTCAAACTGTTAAGAAAATGGTTTAAAGAACTCTCGCCGTACACGACTGCCTATCTAAAATATACCGTTAAGAAAAAATTTTTTGGGACAATGTTGTAAAAGCAAGAACATGAAATTGTTTTCCATCTACAAAATATTCCTTTCGACAAATTTTTTTTTAAACGTAAACGAGCTGACGGTGCTTTTTGTAAAAAATTTGTTCCGTTTTGTTAATTTTTAAATACAAACCTATTTTTTTTCGTATCATTTTGGGTAAGAATAACTTCTAGTTAAAAGATCTTGTCTTTTACATTTATTTGCTTGGAAAAACTAAGTTTAGATCTGACTTTATTCCTAACTGTTATCATAACACATTTGCTGCAACACTACATCCATTGTGTTTGACAAATATAATGGTCGCTGCTCTGATTGTTAAACTCTTTAATTGTCATGCAACAATCATTTTGAAACAACTTATAATATTGAAGCAAAATTTTTACATTGATCAAACTCATTAATTCAAGCGTTTTTAGTCAGTAAAGGCGTATTAAAACGGGATAATTTTCGGGTTTGCAAAGAGTAAACTTGTAAACAAGTTGCCGTCTAATCTCATTTTTATTTTATATGCGACAATTAAAATAAAACATATATCATTTGAAATAAATAAAATTGTGGCTTTGCAACACCATCAAATATTGAGTTGTTTTGTTAAGTCAAACTTTAACATAAGGTTCAATATGTTGTCATTGCTCATATCTCGCGTCAACTGACAAATCCTGCTAGTGCTACTTTTTTGCTAGTTTAGTAGTTACCGCTTGCCGCCATATTTCAAAACTATACTTATCTTACCAAAAATATACTTTTCTTCTTCTTCGGATTAGTTTTTGTAAAAACAATCAGTTCCTAGCATAATTCGAAAATTTTAGATTTTTGGTTTAAACTTTTGGGTGATTTACGATTTGAATAGGACTTGAAATTCTGCTATCATACTGCGATGCACGTTTAGTTCGTCAAATACACACACGAAAGTGTTACTAGTTTATAAAAACAAGTAAAAAAGAAATAGCATACCTACATCGCCCCTTTTCTTTCCTGTTTCAAGGCTAACTTTTGTTGGAGATTTAATCTGTTGCTTGCCTTATTGCAATGTTGAACTTTTTTAACTAGAAATCATGATTAACTGGCTTCCGGTTACGGTAACAATGGAGGCGTTGCTAAGCATGCTGTGAGTTTACATATTTAGAAAGTGACTGGTTTCCGATGACTTCCGAGCGCGAAATTCAAAATATTTTAGGTTCATTTTCAGTTTTTGAAAAAAGCCCCCCTCTAAATCAACACTGAATTCTCCGAAAAAGGGACCGTTTTAAAGTAGAGACATGCGGCTATTCAGCCCACATGTTGAAGGGTTTCCAGGCGGTCCCAGCAAACGACACGAACATGTTTAATTACTGCTTTAGTTGAAAACTGCTTGTTTTCCATACACAAGCAACATGGAAACCATGCTTCAGTCAACGCAAAAAGCCCCCCTCTAAAACTTGATATCCGACTTACATTTTTTCTTCACATTTTTTTATTTATAAATTAATTTTTAAATTACAAATCAATTCACTATTATTATTCACACACAAAAAGAAAATACACACACATTATACACACATCATACACACACATCACACACACACATCACACACACATCACACACACATCACACACACACATCACACACACACACATCATACACACACATCACACACACATCACACACACATCACACACACAAAGACATACGAATAACAATTATGTGACCGTAATTGAAGTCACACCACCAAATTTTCCACCGAATACCCTTGATAATCTGGATGTTTCAAAGGATGTTTAAATGGATTCAAGCCAACACAACACTTTGTCCCGCTTCTTGTAATAAACTTCCAGTTTTCCTCTTGATTTTGCGATTGTACTTTCGATTTTAGCGATCGATGCCACGCGAGATTAAAAAATATCGAAGCTTGGAAATGTGTCTTTCACTCTTGGGAGATATATTGTTTGTTTTGCTATTATAATGAGGTGATTTATTAACTGCCAGTGAACATTATATTGAATACCAAATATGATATCTGTCTCTTTAATTCAATGACGGAAGGGAAATATCAAGTGTCTGCAGCCAAGTACCTAAACAGACACGATTTACATTTTTATTTAGCTTAAAATAGACACATTTTTACTCTGGATTAATTTTGATAGCTGTGTAAGATAATATTATTTGAATTTGTATTACTACAAGACTTTCAAATACATCTTTGACGGGGTTTAGGATTTGTTAGTGTACTTTCAAACCAGAAAATTTAATAAAATTAATAAAAAGCGTAAGAAAATTCCTTTAACAAGCAAATAATAAAATTCTGAGCGCCACACCACCTTGGGCGACTGTAAACATCTTTCTGACCCCACCATTGGCAATAGTTTTACTAAAATTAATCGGACGCACGGATCTGTGTCTCATATACCAGCAAAAATTTCGGACTTTTCGATTTTGAAAGTTCTTCCATTTGCTCCCTACCTCCCCCTCTCCCTTCGCAACTTCAATATCAAGGGGCAAATAGTGGTTAGCACATTTTTAGTTCTCTTGGGCGAGGTTGTATAAGAAGTGCGAGTTATAAATTCTCTCTTACTGAATTCAGAAACTATTCTTTACAAGTTAATTTTGATTTTTATACTCTACATACTCCGGATCGGTTACTTTTGATTAATACATAAGATTTTCATATTTGCACGAAAACTTTCGTTATAAAAGTAAAATGCGATATTCATTTATAATTGGTAATAATCATAAACTATGATTTCAAACTTTATGGCATTGTTTTTATATCTTGAAAGAATAATGAAAACAGCTAACAAACAAAACATCAGTAGAAAATACGATTATAAAAAAATCAGTTGACAAGATTCGAACCCGGAACTCCGAAATCTTATGACCAAAGCGTTACTTACATTCTAGCGCTGCAACTGTAAAATTGCCTGAAAATCAAATTAGAAACCGTAAAGTCATATATACTAGGTAATCTCACAGTCATATATACTTGGTAATCTCACAGTGATAAATTAGTGTTTGTGTGTGTGTGTGTGTGTGTATGTTATTAATTTATTTATTCATTCATTTTTATATATATTTTGTCCATAAATCTTAGTATAATTCTTTTACATTTTCTGCTGATCCCAAGCCATTTAAGCCTGTGGCTTTGGCCTTACTTATATTCTGTAAATCTGTCAAATGTAAATTAAAATTAAATAAACAGTGAACGATTTATTTTGTTTTATTATACTTTAAGTTTTAACACAGACATGTTTCAATAATGGCAGTATTTAAGTACAATGGAAACAGTACATATAGAATTAATACAATAGAGAAATTAAAAAGAAAGTTTTAAATTTACATGTTTAACTTGCTCGTTAAGAGATGGTCTATGTTTGGCATAGTGGTCATCCATCGCACCACCCACCTTTTGCAACCCCGGATCGATTCATGGACTTGGTATGTGAACCGAGATTGTCGATCTCAATCTAACTCCAAATTCAACTTTCATGGCAAGATCTGAGCTGTCGAGCGATTAAACATTAGCCTATGGCAAGGAAGAATTGGTAACCACTTCCTTCGCTATGGACATTAAATAAAGTATTTATCTTTTATTATCCAACTGCACGAATAACCGTACAAATAATTACACCATGAGAGGGTCTGGGGCCAGTATAAATAACCTGCCGTATTGCACATTTTGAGCGATATTCGTACTCCAGAAAACTTGTTTTGCCGCGTGCGTGGCAGTATTTAGTCTTAATTTTTCACGAATAAAGTATTGGATAATAAATCACTTATTAGACAGTTTAGTATGTAGTATGGCTGATAATTTTACTCGTCCTATGTGACTCGTTAAAATATCCAACCATACAACATACTAAACTGTCTAATAAAATACATTTATTGTATCTGCAGGGAGATAACAAGACATTAAAAGGGCTGATAGAGAAGAACGGAAATCAGTTTGTAGAAATTTATCTAGCGGGTTGTGAACACGTGGGGAGTACAATACTTACAGTTATACAGGTGAGCAGTGCCATTCTGCATTTCACACACGGCTTTAAAAGAGGCTGATTATAAAATCTGTGAGGCATAATTATCTTAATAAACTGGAAGTTCTGAATAGAAACAATCTGCAAGTATCAATTATAGATAGCACAGACGTGCTAAACATGTTAATTGCGGTTTAAACCACTTTCGAAAAATTATTATATATTATTAATTATCGTTTAATATATGGTTTCCAGCTTTCCAAAGTTAGCTCAAAAAATGGCTGATTGAAACTTTTCAGTAGTCCACCGTAGATCTGCCATAACAATCGCGAAGCTATAAACTAATTAATAGAGACCTTACGTAGCGAGGACGGGAACGTGAACGATGACGGCTCCGAAAACTGATTACCTTTCTGGTTTACTCTTCATTTCCTTGTGCGGGTAATTAGGGGTTTGTTTTCTTCGTTTACGCTTTGTGAATAGAAAAACCACGAAGCTAAACAAATACAAAGAAAACTTTTGCTGTTACGTCCACGTAGTCTCGCAACTCTAAGGCCCTGATTACATGGAACTGGCTGGCCCGGTTGAGCGGGCAGAGTTTTTCTAACGAGATACCGGCTGTCCCCATGAAATCTGCAATAATTTGGCTTGCGATTACATGTAATACCGGGCTAAGGTTTAGTTTCAGCCCGCTTAACCGGGCCACCTCGTTACATATTATCAGGGCCTAAAAAGGTCTTTTTACTTTCTAATTTTACGTGCTCTTCCCGGTGCATTCCAACGTGCAGTTATTGTATTTTCTATTGTTCTCTGCCGTCGTCGTCGGCGTTACTGTTCTCGTTGATTAAGCTCTGTAATGTTAGCAGAGCTAACCAGCCGGCTCAGGTTCCCAGAGAACATTATTATAGTCAAAGCGTAAGGGTTGTGGGCAATGTATACGGGGTATCACAAGAGTTTGTTCCCCTTATTACATGCAACTACAAAACTACATTTTTGAATGAAATCTGTGAAAGAAGATTATTGCCTTATTAAGTATATATATATATCTATGTGGAAAGTCATTATAGAGCATGTTATCACTTGTGAAGCCTTTGCGGCATAAAGAGTGTAACTTAATCAGACTGAAATAGACAACTTGTGGATAAATGATTTGTTTAACAAGTATAATCGTAAGTTACTCAACAGAGGCACAAAATATATGGCAAACTCTTGGGACATCCTGTAGATTGCACAAACGTGCTTGCCTCGTGGCTAACCTGGGCACTAATGCCACTCATTATAGCTAAATGTTTTTTGTTTTTTTTGAAATTATTTGATAAAGATTTTTTCAGGAAACGTGTCACAACCTTGAAGTGCTTGATTTGTCTGGAACACTCGTCCGGTTCATCAGCGTCGACAAACTACAAAGCTGTTGTCCCAAGTTAAGAGAACTACGATTGGCCAACCTTTGGTTTTTACATATTTCTTCCAAGTCAAAAAAGGTGCTATACTAGCATATTATTAGTTGTTGTACATTTACAGTACCTTTATTTACTGAATAATGATGATGATGATGATGATGATAATAATAATAATTTATTCACTTAATATAGCGCCTTTTAACATATAAATGATCAAAAGCGCTTTATATTATACATGGAAAAAAACAACATGAAAATAATAATATCAGTTACATAAATTATTTCGATAAACAGAGATAATCGATAAAACGGCCAAAGTTGTGGCGTTGGAGTATCCTGATTCTGTTATGATTCAGTTTGGTTTTATTTAATTTCAGAATATCTTGAATTACTTAATGAAAAAAATCCTATATTATTTCAACAGCCCATCCGGACTCAGCTGCATGTTAGGAAAAAGAATTAAAGTATCCAGCGATAATTAACTTCAAACTTTAGCATTGAATTTTCGTTCTCAGTTCAATTTCAATTTATATGTCGCATTTACTACAACTGACAGACACACCATCTATTACCGAAAAACCGGGGCACTGCTAAACAGCGAAACAGCGAAACGGCGAAACAGCGAAACAGCGAAACAGGCATTTTTGGGTAGGAACAAAACCTGGCCTGCCGTATTTTTTGTTTACGTTCTAACAACAGTCAAATACAAAAGCAGCATAAACAACAACACAAATTAACACCTGTCAATCAAGAAATGATGACGTCACCAGTCACGTGACATTGGGAAAATGTTTATAACTCCTTCAATTTGAAACATACGAATGTCATGTCAGACTTTGTCAACATCGTCCTTGACACAAATAAAACTGAAACATATAATTACACAACCGGGCTGGCCCGGACTGTCAATTTCTGCCATATTCAAGTTATTTGTCCACTCTTTTTGATGACAACGTCTACATTTTGGAAATGAGGCCAATTTATTTTGAGAATTCCAAGCACAAATGTTGTTAGATACATCATTTAGCGAATGAAGTGGAAGATTTTCGCAATTCTGCCATATTGTTAACAAATGCGAAACTCTTTCTAGCTTTGTAACCGTGCCAGGCTGTAATACCGGACTGAAGTGTTTCAGCCCTCTCAACCAGGCTAGCCCGTTCCATATAATCAGGGCCTCAACCCGCTCAACCGGGCTAGCCCATTCCATATAATCAGGGCCTCAGCCCGCTCAACCAGGCTAGCCCGTTCCATATAATCAGGGCCTCAGCCCGCTCAACCGGGCTAGCCCGTTCCATATAATCAGGGCCTCAGCCCGCTCAACCAGGCTAGCCCGTTCCATATAATCAGGGCCTCAGCCCGCTCAACAAGGCTAGCCCGTTCCATATAATCAGGGCCTCAGCCCGCTCAACCAGGCTAGCCCGTTCCCTATAATCAGGGCCTCAACCCGCTCAACCGGGCTAGCCCGTTCCATATAATCAGGGCTTAAAAGTAACAGGACGCTCTAGAAGCGTTCATTGAGATACCTTTTGCTCCAAATCCCTCTAATCTAGCAATTATACAAGAAATGTTCCTTGTGAGTTGAGCTAGCATCTTAAAGAATTGTGAGATACACACATTTTGTCTGACAAAAAAAACGGAAATTTTAAGTCGGATTACCACAGGTAGCCCAGTAATTAAATGTTTTCGAAAAGACCATAAAACGGTTTAATATGAATAACTTTCAGTGATGTACGCTAAATTATTGAAATGTTTCGCTTATTATATAACAGAATCACATCTTCAGAAGATATGGCAAAACTCTCGGACGTTAAGCATACTTTGCTCAAACGACTAGTCTGTCCAAACATGGAGCCACTAAACTGCAATGATTTGGATAAATTTCGAACGGAAGATGGAACATGTAACAACTTGGAAAACCCTCATTGGGGACAGAGCTTCTTGCCTTACAAGCGTTTATTACCTGCCGATTATGCTGATAAGCAATCCAGAGCGTATGAGATGCGTAATGACGAACCGCTACCCAACCCACGCTATCTTAGTACCAAGGTATTTGAAAACAAGAAAAATTTGGACGTGGAAAAATCTGACTTTAGTATGCTCTGGGGGCAGTTTCTAGCACATGACTTTATACACAGCCAGCATCCCAAACATAATTGTACAATGTCTTGCTTTGATCAGAGCAATGAAGCGTGTTTTGGGATTAGCATTCCGTGCAGGGACAGGCATTTTCCAACTGGGTCTTGTATAACTTTAAAACGTGACATAGGTCTACCTCTTGGTTGTACGAACGGCGTGAAAGAGCAAATAAACGGACTGACGGCCTTTATAGACGCGTCTGGGGTCTACGGTGATACCAAAAACCAGTCAAAGAAATTGCGTGACGGTGATAAATGTGAAAAACTCAAAATGCTGAAAAATCCTAATGGAAATAATCTTAAAGATCTACTTCCCACCAGTAACAAGGGATTTTGCCGCAGTAAACATGGACGTAAATGCTTTGTTTCTGGGGATGGTTTGCGCACAAACGAGAACGTGGGTGAGTGTTTGTTTTTAATTGTACACAGTTTTCCAGAAACAAAAGTAAAAACCATAAAAAGCTTAAGTGCGTAAACTTTTTTTCATCAAAGCAGCTAATTCATTAGTAAAGATGGCAAGTTTATGCTCATGCAAAGCTCTTGCAAACACTGTTTGTAGAACTTTTTCTATATGTACTACTGATAACCTTTCCATCACACAGAGTTGCGTTAGTATGAGCTATTAAACGTTAAAACCTATTTCTCTAGACGGTATGTGAAGAGGGTATCCGTGAACTACGTTATGCTAACATCGCAGCAACTAGGTCCCACATTTATGATGTGGTGACTGAGGTTTAAAGAGACCTACAATATTAGGTCCGCCTTGGGAGTTACGGCTGCTAGATACAAGGACCTAGTGTCCTTCATCAGTAGCCTGGCTATGCAGTG
>JAOTRI020152877.1:0-10119 GCA_028564885.2 Zoanthus sanctaehelenae
TGAGTGGTGGTCCGGCCGGGAATCGAACCCGAGACCTCCCGCACAACAGACTGGCACCTTACCAACTAGGCTAACCATGCGGCGGTTATGATAAACAAATAATTAAAATAAAATGAGAAGCATCAAAAAAATTACATATGTCAGGGTAAAGCAAACAATCTTGTGAAGAAGTTTTGTCAAATAATTTGTCGAATTCACTTTAATTGTCAAATCAATTTGTCACGTGAGTTGTTAAATTCACTATTATTCACCTTAGAACTTCTTAATTCTCAATACTTTCTTTTATAATCAACAGTAATACTATTTGTACATGTCCACCTGAGTGCAATTACTTAAAAACTGATTAAGTATAAAAGCGAATTCTATATTAACCAATCACCATCAAGTAATGATGAATATCAAAAAATTAAACGAAAGAGGTCATATGAAATGAAAACTTTTGCCAATTTTAAAACATTATGGATATAAAATATCTTTTTAAATTTCCATATTTTGATTATGTAGAATATAGGCAATGTTCTTTTTATTCATAAAAAGTTATAGGCAGTAATGTGAAACTGCAATTCATGCAAAGTAACTAGTTATTGAATTCAATCTGTACTGAAATTACCATGAAGATTGTTGTCAAGTGGAAACGAAACCATCAAACATTAAAACCATATTTAAGACAGATAACAAAACATGGTTTTACAAAAATGAATTTTAGTGAAATTGAGAATGGTTTTTGGAGTGATCAAAGGCTTTGGAGGCATCAGGTGTCCAAACTCAATTTCAGGGAGAAAGGATGCAAATTGAATAAAATTTTATTGACTTTCAGACAAGAAAATGTATATTGCTCGAGTTTTATGGGCTGTTTACATGATTCCACTAACCGGGGTTCGCTGAGGCGTGCGATGATTTTGAGCCATTGGAAGAAGTCAAAACTTCAAGCATAAAAATTACAGCCTTTCATTAACACCCATAAGTCATTCCTTTTGTAATTCCCAAATTAGGCAAATTAGTTGTTTTCATTTTAAATGTTTTGCGTATTTATAAAGTCAGAATATTCTGAAATTTTGCAAGAAGATTTGTTCTATGATGAGCATTGAATCATTTGAATTTACAAAATCACTTAACGCTCCGCTGAGTCCCGGCTATCCGAGTTCATGCAATCAACTCCTTAGTAATCTATTCACAATCAAGCATTTTTGTGGGGACTGATAGAGGACACGAGTATCAAGGTCATGCTTTGAGCGCTTCCTATTTATGTTCTGGTTCTATCAAAATTTGACTGGTGTCTGGAGAGTTCAATAAATCAAATTGATATGCTCAACTATTCTTGTTCTGTTACGTGATTCCGTCACGTTAATTTACTTCATTGATCATTTTCTCCCATATTATCAAATAGCGTTTCCCAAGCTGGATAAACCAGCATATTTCCAACTGTTAGTTATGATTAATCTTCTTGTTTATATAGCCAAAGTTTTTACGACTAACGCTCGTATTGTGAAAGCCAACTCACACTCAACTCACTCTGTGGGGTTTCAAAATCCCCTCATAATTATGGCATTTACACTCCACCTATTGCTTGACTTAAATTGTTTTCGAGAAGATCTCGCCATCAATGGAGAAACGACTTTGTCATTAATTAGAAAGATCGTATTTCTGAGTCGCACTCAACGACTGTGGGCGTGAGTGAGCATTTAGAATGCGCACGAGCATAAGAGATTTTTTTTGGCTTCGATATTCATGCTTTATAATATATATGTACACAATACTATAGTACACGACAGCCGTCATTTTCTGAGTCCCCTAAAATGGCCAAACAAACGCGCAAAGTCTTACCCCAATACTCATTCTTTCAACGATTAAATGTTAAATTATCCTAATAAGGCCTACGCATACACTTCTTTAAAAGTTTTTTAATAAACCTTGCTTCACAAGTCTGAGACAATCAGGACAAAGAAAAGTACGAAAATCACCAAGTCAAGAATTATGTAGCTGCACTTCAAGATGTTTGGAGATAGCATTTTGTGACAAATGTACACGATGTTGAATAAACTAGCTACAAGACTATATACTATATGGTGAGTGCTAAAGCAGTTTGTCTATGAGAGAGATGGATTTTTTACCGTTGCTTGATTCTAAAATAGGAAACATATTTTAATTTACTTTTTAGTTTTAATTAATTATGGTTAATGGGCCAATAAGACTTTGTACTGTATATCATTATTTTTGCTTAGCAAGCATTTCTGGTGAAATGAAACAAAATAAATTTCAGGAAAGAGTTAAAGCGAATCCTGCCTTACTGATAAGAGATATTCTAAAAACTAACAACAATTACGTAGTTTAATGTAGGTAATGGCTAAAATAACGTAGGTAAGATAACAATGATATATGTTTAGAAAATATTTACTTTACATTTAAGGCAAACAGAGCATTGACTTGAAGTTTGAGTTTGGATGTGCACATTTGACCTTGCTTTAAAACATAGGATAGTTTTGTACGCTCTAATAGAAAATACACAGGCACAGTACAACTGTACAATATATTTTAAGTTGATTTATTGACGCAATAAGTAAAAATGTTGCCGTCATCAAATTTTTAATAGCGCGCATTCTTACCTTGATTTCAGACGCAATACTTTATACTTGAATTGATATCGCCTTTGACAGTACCAAAGGAAAGCAGACTACAGTATTTATGTCCCTTCTCTCGACCATTTCTTTATGTTTATATTTGAATGTACGAAACTTTTCCGGCTATTGTTTTCCCTTCTTATTTCAAGCGAAGCCTTTGAAAATACGGGGAAAATGCATTTCCCCTAATTCGCTAGTGCTCCCGATGGATCATGGTAGTTGCGTGATTGCATAGCAGCATACGCAATGTCAGCATCATGAATTCTTAAGACTCAGACAAAACTATTAAATATTTTAATGTAACTGGGAAACTTTTCTGTACGAATTAATTCTATCACTATATATAAACTCGTGCACGGGTCAACAACCTGACAAAATGGAGTAAATTCGGAAGCGTGCTCAAAATTTGTTAAAAATTTGCCAACTATAGCAAGGCGAATGGAGCAGACTGTTGCTGGAGTAAAAGTAACGCACAGGATTCTTTTTCCAGTAAATAGATAAATTCTTGTCCATGAATTATATAAGCTAAGTCAGTTGATCGTCGCTCGCTGAATGTTATTCATGAAGCGTATATACGTATATACGTTTCCAAAGACAAATGGCAATAGAATAAGAAGTTGCCAATGACAACGCAAGTGACAATCATATTGCTCCTCACTAGGCCTTTCACCACACTTCAAACATGAACAAGTATTTCATTTTAGGATCAACGAAGCTGACATAATTCCAAGTGGAGTGATTGGTATCATATAACGAATCGCACGCACTAGTAATTTTCTTCCTAATAGCTATAATACATTTACTTAACGTTAATCGATACGTTTACTGAACATTATGTGCAATTTTTATTGAAAAAATACAACAAATTTATTTCCCACATAAAAGTAATAATGAATACAAAAATTTCCAAGAGTATATCCCTGTAATCCCAAGCAAACTGATATTTGAAAGTTGAAACTTGAAACGGTCTGCTATTATTTATTTACAACTCCCTCGTTTTTACAAATGAGCATTTAATTATTGTCATCCTTATCAATTCAGTTCATAATGATAAGTAACTACAAGACGCAAACCAACTGCTATTTCTTCTCATCAGAGCAAGGCCGTCTGCTCTTCGAAGACAACAAAGTATTCATCAAATAGTGTAATGTCTTAGAAGTAAAACCAAATTCATTCCTGAATGGGAATATTCGATGCGTTGATAGAATTTCGATGAACTAAATACGGAAGTAACTCGAGGTAAGACGCTTTACTCTCAAATGGAATACTCAGCTCGACAGTCGACAGTCTGCATGTTTGCCTCTAATTTAAAACTGAGATTTGTTTTTTCAACTGCGTCTCAAAAGACTAAAAAAAACAGTTATATTTTTAGCTGATATATTATCAAATAGAGGCATGTCGCTGTTATCATCATTTAGCGAGACGTCTTTACCCTGTATTAAGGCTTACTTCAGAAAAGCAATCATTCATATCTAAACTAAGCAAGCCGTCAACAGTACTCGAAGAAAGCAAAACACAATACTGAAGAAAACTTTTTGTTTTATGCATGTTTACGCCAAATTTTACCTATATTTTCTCCAACTACTGTGTATATGCTCATACGCCAACGCTATAAATGACGCTGGTCTGTCTCTACTAACGTCGCAAATTCTAACCCGTGCTAAGTCTTAGAGAAATATTATATTGTTATTGTTGATGGATATGTGAAAAAGTAGTTCAATAATGAGAAAAATCAACTGAAAACTTGTGAAATGACGGCATTCTAGACGCATACTTTGTCCAAGAACCGAACTGTCGTGTCGTTTATAATAAAGAGAGTTGAATTATTGGGAAAAAATGTCTAGTTGTTTCCAGGGAATTAGCCCTTCTCTAGGAATTAAATTAAGTCAGTTGATCATAAGTTCAGTGAAATGTAGTTAGACTTCAAACATTGTTGGGTAAAGCTAGATGGATTTCGCATACAATTCATATACCTGTAAATATACTTCTTGCATGTTAACATCCTATTAATTATTACTTGTCTGAAGATGTCTTGAGTAAAGACGAAACGTCACAATAAATTCTATTTTATAACTTTTTACAATTTAATGTAAAGTAAGTTTCAGTAGTAAGTAAGTTTCAGTAAAATTACTATCACGTTTTGTTCAACTTGAGCGTCAATCGAACCGAATTTATAACGCGGTATGCCAAAGGCATCCCACGTAACAAGTGCTGTTTACTACAGTGATTATGATCAAAACTTGTTCCTTTTTTTTCTCTTTTTGCTCACAATAATCCTTAAGTATCTTGACAAAATGTAAACAACGCTTTCACAGAAACCGCTGCCAATAAGACATTTTGTATGTGAAATCTGAAAACAGATTTTGATACCAAAATGGATATCGTCAAGAGGAATGATCGTCAAGAGGAATGATCATAATGAGGACTTGAACCATCCAGTGAATAACTTAATTATAAACTTTAAAACTGCATTATTGAATGCTAAAATTAGAATGAAACTCAGAAATTGAATTTTGGGTGATAAAGAACGCCATAATTTAAATACCGAATTGAATGTGTATGGTAGTTACTGAGTATTAGAGACTAAACGTCGGTATCGGTTAGCTCGTCTACACTGCTATCTGTTAGCTCGTCTTCGTTAGTTTCAGGTGTTACATCAACTGGCTTGTGAGGATTTAGGCAACATTCATCATTCATACAAAGGCATGCCTCAGTACAGGGCATCTCGTAGGCCTTGCAAGGACACAAGTCATCCCTTATGTAGACAGTTTTAGTACATTTGCAAGTCGTCAGTTTAAGCAGCCCTTGTGGTGCTGGATCATTGGACATTAAAAGTGGTTCCAATACACCATCCACTGTCTTCCATCCGTTGCTGACTGGGGAAGGGAGTTGCTGTGTTGCACTACTCAAGCAGTGTTTCCATACATATGCCTGGTAGTTAGCACGTTCAATGTGGTGTCGCAAGCTGTTGCTTGTTGGTGGTAGGCTTTCACTTCTCTGGTGCTTTTGACAGAACACCCAATAGCGTACGTCATCAGCTGTTATTCCTGCCTTCTTATCGGTTGAATAAATGGAGCAAATAAACCTCTCACAGGCTTCAACAGTGTGTTCTGATGGTGGAATCTGACTGCCAAGATTGCTAAGACTGTCATGGAGACTGGGATATTTAACAAATATCTTCCATCCTTTCTTTTTTCCGATTTGAAATAACCCACTAGTAGAATCACAACCAGTTAGCGCATGGAAGGCTGGAGCGATGCACAAACACCTCTACCAAGCTTCCAAGCAATATGATAGACAGGCCTAGGGATGAAGCGAACTTTATTTTTGACGCCTGCCTTGAACCAAATTTCGTTGGACTGTATCATATGGTATACATGGATAGTTAGCACAGCAACATCTGTATCAGGGGACTGAATGACAATCCTATCTTTAAAGGAAGAGGCGAGCCTCGCATGAAGGATCATCCTTGTGTCAGCTTCTTCATGGTCTGATCTCAGCTCTGCAAGATAATCTATACTTCCACGGGTTACATCATATGCATCTGTTGGATCTTCAAAGCCACCTCCAATTACCAGCTCTTGATTAGGAAGTAAGCTATATTCTCCTAGGCTGCACCACTCTCGGCAAAAAAGTCTTGAAAGGTTAACCTTGTTATTCTGGTTGCTGATAAACTTCCCCCATTGCTTTGGAGCTGGTGTTTGCTTGTTTGTAATTTGTATCTCAAGAGACCTGCTTGAACCCCTCCTAACTCTCTTACTTTCCTTTATGGAATCTTGAACATCATAGCGATCAAAAACAACGTCCACTCTACTGCACTGACTTTGTCGTAGAGATGTGAAGAACACATTAAAGTATCTTTCAGCTGGGTCTCCGAATGTGCGGGAGCCTGTGGACCTCAACGTCTGGACACAAGCCATTGCATCATAAATGAATGCAGTTCAAATTGCATTTTCAGGAAGTCTTCCTTGTACTTGACATTTTCGTTCAACCTCAGCCATTAGGACACTTTTCGTAGTTTTCCGCAAACTACCATCTGAATGCGCCAATGGAAAGGGCACGGTTAACAGTTCGTATCTCATGACCTCTTTCACATCAACGTCACGACACTTTGCAGCAATCAAAACTCTTCCAAACAAATTCCTATCAGACGAAATAGTGATGATCTTCTCGTACGCGCACTTAATTTGCTTTTTTTATCGCCAGAGAAGGAAATGTTTTTAAATTCAATTTCGATATCTTGCTCCAAAAGGATACTTTTTCATTGTCCATTCGTTGTCTCCTAAATTTCCTTGCTTTTTCTGCTCCTGTGCTGAAACAATCAACGAGCCGCTCTGCTGCGTCACGCGGCATAACGACTCCAGTGGCGATGTTTTGTAATTGAACTGGGTCTTCCTTCGATGCCTCACTCAAATCAAAAGGGTTTGACATGGTATTAGTAATGGTGTTAATCAGCCGCTGAACACCGTTTTCATCTCTCTTTACTCTTTGAGAACCTGCCTCCTTGTGAGTCCCAATCTTGTCAAAGTCTTCAAGGTTGCAAGATTGCTTGGTTGCAGCAGTTAGCTCAGCTCTCTAGTGACTTGTTATAAACCATCTGTCTAGTGCTGAAGCATTTTGTGTCAAACCAACACTTCCCCCTCTAGTTTTGCTGTTGAGATTGAAGGTTTGTTCCAGGACCATGTCCGTCCAAACCTGGCTAAAGGGCTGACTTGATCTACTCACTGGGTGGCTGCCATTTAGAAATTATTTGTAAATTTCTAAAGCGTGCATAGGAAGCATCTGATCAGCCAAGTAAATTGGGAGCGGTTTATCGGAAAAAGAGGTCAGAATATACTACACGAAGCAGGTTAAATAAAAACTTTAAAACTAACCTGTTAACGTGGTAACTTCCTATGATCTGAGATCTAATGTGTAGATCTCTTCACATTTTTTAACAAACGCGTTCACTACTTGGGATAAAGAATAAATCCCGTAATAAGTACAAAATATAATGGTTCAGTCTTAAACAAAACGCATAATATTGAAGCAAAGACTTGTAAATCCTAACAAATCCTTATAATATAAAACCTTTAGCTCTGATCGATACCGAATTTGCAGTCAATCTGAAAGATTTTAAAAAAGATAATCAGAACAAACTAATTGCTCACATAACTGGAGTAGTTGATGCGGTTCATTGAAAAGAAGTACGGTACCATTTATGCAGCTACATTCAAATGAAGTGTTCATGACCCCTCTCGTTCAGCCCGAATGAAGCGCAACAGCAACAGGACAATATCAATATACATATTCCAGAATTGAAATAGCTTAGACTGCTGGCTAGCTTCTGTGCAGAATCTTTCTAAAATTTGTTGGAGTGGTGGGATTTTGTCACAGAGATGACCGAATGAGGTCGTCAGAGAGGCTACATGATTACTTTGTATTTGACAACGGTTTATTAAAGACAAACACTGGCTCTGATACACTGTTGAGAGCTTGACACCCTCAGCTTCCATCCAAGTTCCAAATGCTTGCCACAGCAGCCTCAGTAGCGCTTCGAGAACAAGTTTATGTGCTCGCACGTCTCTGTTGTATGACTTCCCCTTCAATAGCATAGATGTCGTGTTGCATCCATACACACCAGATTCGATTAGCAGGTCTTCAATGCCACTGTCCTGAAAATGTTTTCCGATAACTGAGAGGAAGATTATATGAAAACCTCCCATTCCAATCACTGTGTTCTTAAATTCTTCAGGACGTCGCCACTGAATCTCTTTGGCCTTCATGTAGAATGCAAGGTCAAACGTAATTACGCTGTGCTTCTGGCGTAGTACATCCATCATTGCTAGGACGTTTTTCATGGCAGTGGAAACTGTACTAAATTCGGTAGGTGAACCACTGATCATTGGACAGTAACCAACGGTGGTCAAGGGTGGCGGTTCACCTGCTTTCTTTGCATTAAACCCAATCTAACTTGGCAAGGGTTAAAAAATTTCACCATCGCAGTTACGTAGATTTTCACTAAACAACTGGTGGGTACATAGACGTGTTAAAAACCAACCAAAATCCATTTGAATTGCAGTGGTACGGAGTGAAATTGAGGGCTGAAACCACTCTTCTTCTAGTATATCTTTGTAAAAGGTTACAGCAGGCCGCTTGCCACTGGCACTAAACTCCAACAGGGGTGGATTTGTATCTCAGATGATAAGATACCGTTGTTTTTGTGAATGGGCAGGACGAACTGCAGGTTTTGGTCCTTGTTGCTTTCTTTGGTACATGACAAGTGTAGAGGCATGAGTAGTTTGCTTGCCGTCTAGTGTCTCCTCATTGATACCGTTATTGTTTCCCGCGACTTGAACGAACACTCCTGGTGAAATGGTTGATGGAATATCAGCACCCAGATTTTCTGTGCTGGCTATAATGTCTAATGCTAGGCTAGTGTCAACTACCTCAATGTCGTCATAGAAACAGCAATGGCCGAAAATGTTTAATATCATTAACAAAAGCTTTGGATATATTAGATCTTGTGCTATTGCTAAAATATGTCTCTCATCTGCGGCATTGGAGGCAGTTGGAGTTTTATCTGGATTCGAGATTATCAAGCACTTTATCTTTAGGCACTAAACTTTTTACTTTATAGGCACTGATGTTCTCCACATCAAAAGGTTGAATCCCTATACTTTTGCTTTCACTCCGAATGCTTGACCAAAGTATTTGAGCCGCGTGGTATAGTATGGAATTGACATCATTCTAACTCTGGCTGTTTGAGGATTCATCTTCAGAAGATGCTGACATTTTAGCCAATTGGCAACTTTTCTTAGCGGCTGAGTTATGACATCCTGCAGACTAGAGTAAACCAACTCTGGCTTCGAGGGATCCGGCAGCTTTTGAAAGACAATTTCCTCTTGAAACCTTTGCTGCATTTTGCGTTTTAATCTATATCTGACTTGTAACTTATTGCCGTGTTGCAGCCAAGGTGTTTTCATATCAAAGTCAACTCCTGATTCTAACTGAGGTTTGATATCCTGTCTCAGGTTTTGGAAAGCTTTGGTGTAAACATCTTCCTCTCCATCATTTCGAAAGTCAGCAAACATTAGGTTGGATTTACTTAATATATTCAACAATATATTCGTTTGCTTTGGAGGTAAGGTTTTCAGACAAGTTATTGGAATCCCTATGGGTACTAATTGTGCCCTGTTATTAGCAGATCTTTTTTACACAGTTATGAATATGAATTTATTAAAAAAAAATTAAAAACAGATATTAGCGTAGCACTTCGTTTTAGTAAGATGTTTCGGTATATTGATGATTTGCTGAGCATCAACAACTGCAACTTCGGCGACTTTGTTAGTAAGATTTATCCACCAGAAATAGTACTGAAGAATACCACAGAGACTCCAAGGGAAACGTCATATCTGGACACGAAAATAAACATTGGAAAAGGAACAGAAAGAATAAAGACCAGCATTTATGACAAGAGAGAAGACTTCAATTTCAAGATAGTAAACTTCCCCTTCCTTGG
>JAOTRI020152886.1:0-10118 GCA_028564885.2 Zoanthus sanctaehelenae
GAGTAAAAATGGCGGTGGGTTTAATTCCTCTTAATTCTTTATCGTATACAGTCATTTATACAGTCAAAATGCTGAAGTGTGCATCTTCATCTATTAAATTGATGCCAATGTTTTACTGAAACTTAAACATTTTGTATTTTCAGATTTTTCAGATTATAACAAGTTCGGTCGCGATGGCAGTACTTCTTTCGTGTGTAAACCAAGGAGATCTTTCAACTGTGAGTATTGCAGTTGTTTTAACAAAGCGACTTATAAATCGGCAGTTTTTCATTGACAGAATCTATATTGATCAACAAAAGAGCAATAATTTCTCATAAGCTAAACTCTATTAGCATTTTATGTGGTAACTAGCTATATACAAGCGTTCTCTACTATAAAACTATACATGTGTCAGTACAAAAACATTTCGGCAAACATAATGCTCTGTATTAAAAAACTTAAACACTCACCTTAACAGGGGCCGCGCATCGTTTGTAAAAAGTGGGGTGGCCGAAATATACTTGTTGTCAATATCAGTGTCTCTCGGCAGCGCCCCTACATTGGGTACCGCAGACAAAATTAATTATTTTGGTCCTTTAGAATACTGGAAAATGCATTTCCAAGTGTGTTAAAACAACGGATCTTTTGTGAAAATTCTATCTAGACATTCATATAGAGTAACCATGACCCCCCTGTTGCGCGGCCTCTGCTTAAAAAGGTTGAATGTTTTATAACTGTGTCTCAAAAACAACATTCACCCAAGAGAAACATGTAAAACATTCAGAATTCAAATAAAGTAAAACTAAAGTTACAACTGTACTTTTAAAAAACTATGTCAAATGAGATACTATAGACAGCAAATAAAGGATCAGATTTTTTTTTTCGATAGGTTTCTTTTAAAGAAAGGTTTCTGCTGATCATAAAGCTAAAAAAAAAAAAACACTTTAACAAATACGCTGGCAACGGAAACACCAAAAAGTGGAATTACAACTATGAAGAGTTCAGTGATTTTAAATGGAATACTAATTACTAAATGTACCACGCTTTTTTGGTTTCCTTTAATTTCTTTTACAAGAAAACGATCAGTTGAAAAAGGAACTAGCAATCTGCAAGTTACAAAACAAAACTGAGTACAAAAGTGTTAACAGTTTTGACAATAATTTTGTGTGAAGACATGCAAACAAGTTCAAAATTGGTAGTTACATGGAATCAGCCAAAACCATCCAAATCCCCTAAAACCACCCCCAAACCACCCCAAGCGACCTACATTGGAAACCAAAACAGGCAGGTTCGGATCGTCAGCCCGACTCGGATCCACTCGGACCAACTCAGATCGACCAAAAATAATAGAATTACTTAATAAAACTAAAACTAAATAAACTGTGTTGCACAATTAATTATTAAGACCAAATTAATGACAATATATCGTATTTTGTTTAATTAATTGTATAGAGATCACTCCTTGGAAAGCACTATATAGTATAGTTCTGAATGTACTCATGACATCGCAATAAAAGTTAATTAAATACATTCCTTAGAATTCGACTGTAAATAAAATTATAAGACGACGTCTGAATCACTATGATTCTAGCCTAAAAATAAAGCGTTGCTTCATACATGTAAATTATAATGTAGCGATCAAGCTTTCATTTCCATAAACTCCGAGAAATATTCAAGATATGTTGACCAAGCAAATATTTGGTACTGTTATTCAATTTCTCCATTCTTCAAAGTACTTTGAATTTTAATCAACACGTGAATCTGTTTCAGCTATAGGCAGCAACCACGAAATTACTTGAATCGAGAAAATTTTTTTATCGCGTTGTCGACATGAAGTCCAGAGAAATCTAGCTAGCTCGTAACATTTATTTAGACATACGCTGTTTAGAAAAAAATAATGTCTTTTTATATAAAGAAAACTGTAACTATCAAGTATTATATAAGTCATAAAAGTCTTCAAACTCCCTCTGTATGTGCTTTGTATTTTCTCCGCCATCTTGAAATCTGGGATCGCACGGGAAGGCCTGGTACACAAAACAAACATGTCAAGCGCGTGTGTTTTTGCCATTAGGGGCAATCAATAGAAGAGGCCGATTAAAATCTCTTTTAAGCGGCAATCTAGGTGAGTCCTTAACATTTTATTTAGATTTAGTTTTAGTTTTATTTAGTGATTCTAATATTTTTGGTCGATCTGAGTAGGCCCGAGTGGATCCGAGTCGGGCTGACGATCCGAACCTGCCTGTTTTGGGTTCCAATGTAGATTGTTTTGGATAGTTTGGGGTGGTTCCATGTTTTAGTAATTACCGTTTGTTTTATGTTTTTGAAATCCATACTTTTATTCCTCATATAGAATTTCAGTTATCAGCCACAAAGGTCATTCTTTTTTGGCTATTCTCTCAACTTGTTTAGGTTCTAGTACGATTCGTTTTCTTTGCTAAATAATTTAGCAGTTGCTTCATGCAGTTGTTGATTGCTTTTCTATTTTTAAGGTCTCGAAACCCGATACTTTTTATATCAACGTGAAGGACGAAGGATTGGCATACACCGAACGTATCCTTATTGACAAAAGCAAGCAAATCGAAATCTTCGAAGTACCAGCACATCGTAATCTTGGAAAGGTTGAAGTATTGAGCGACTTTAAACTAGTAAGGTTTTTTAAAGATTCCTTTTTGTTAATAATAAGTCATTCATTCTAAATTTGTGTTGAGATTCAGTTGAATTTAGTGTTCATGTCTTGTTTGTATTTTATCTGCAATGAACCTATCCATATTTACTGGCAAGTTAAAAACATATCTTTTAGACTACAAAAACTCCCATCTTTCTCCTTCTTTTTTTACTTTGTTCCCCCTGTAAGTGTGTGTCAGTGCTATTTTTTATAAAAAATGTTTTCAGTTTAACTCCATAATATTTAATTTAAACTTAAGTCCACCTGACCAATTTTGAGACAACTTTAATTATCACTACTTGTAACGAGGACCATCTCGCTCACGCCTCGCCTTGTGGTTTTTATGGTCCTTCTCACCACTATTTTCATTTATTATTTCCTATTTATGCATTTTATGTATTTATAGTTGTTATAAGTGTGGCAAAATAAACTGAACTGAACTATCGACAATGTTAGAGTCAAGTATTTATATTTTTGAGGCTGTGCTTACCCGTTACCGAATGTTATTAACTTGATTAAAATGAAGTTAACTAAAGATGTTTTGTAACTAAACGCAGCAAGATTTATGGATTTACTAATAAAAGAGGGCCAATTCGACAAGTTAATTTTGGCGATTAACGGTTTCCAAGAAGAAATTATACCAAAATTAGTTAGGAACACTGATTTACTAACTGAATTTGTATAAAATTTTAACAAATATTTTTTACTCTCAGCTGTTTTTTGTTTTGTTATATTTTTTTATTTTTGTTGTATTTCAATGTCAAAGTTTGTTCCTAAAAGAAACTGAAAACATTTTTTAAACAATTTTGTCTTCGAATGTTTAAAACTTGTTAGTCAGCTGAGCAAACGAAGCTAGTAAATCTTTGAAAAGCTACATTGCCGGTCCATTCTTAGACTGAAGGTAGAGCCACTCGCCCCCATTCCTTTTTGCTCCCGGTCACACGTCCATTTCCTCTTCCCAGTTTCCCATATGATGAACGCGCTTGGATTCTCGATCTCCCAGCGAAGGAAGAGATTGTTTTGCAGTCTAGTATATTCTGGTTGAGACTTTGAAAGGATACTCCAAAAGTAGTTGTTTGAGAAGGGACTGGAATAGAATTCTCTTCAAGTGATTCTTTAAATGATATTGTATTTAAATGTCGATGACTGCATCACGTACGTGGGAACATTTTGACATCTTTCTGATACTTTATACGGACAGACCATTAGAAAAGTGGCAATACTAATTATAGAATATCCTGTGTTTAAGTAGGAGCGAGAAACTTTAATGTTCTAGTGTCACGGCGTTTTTACGAACACACTTTATTGTTTGTTCAGTTATTGCGAATTCAAACCAACTTGATTTAAAATAACATCACTGTTAATTTGTATGAAATTTCCTGCTGAAAGCGATCTAAAAATAAATCAGTTCGTGAAAACGCCGTGAAAGTTTGACTGTTTCCTGTAAGAAGTGTAATTCATCTGTAAGAAGAAAATCAAACTTAAATATTCAAACTAATTCCTTAAGTGCCAGAGTCTTTATTTGAGTCTTTATTTTACTTTTGTAATCAGCTTGCTTTCATTATCAAATTAATTCAAATTTATCGTATTTTAGGAATTGTCATTTACAAATATATCATTCTTGAAAAAGCGATCATGAAGACTGCCAAAAGTCGAATTTTTGTGTTAATCTTAATTTTAAAAACTTTGAAAAAGTTGTTTTTAAAATTTAAGTATTATAGAAATAAACATAACCATTTTTAAAATTTAAATAAGTAAAAAGCAGTATAACAACAATTTTTTTTATCATGTGAAGGCAATCTTAGAAATTTATTGTCAAAAGTTCAGTAATAATTACTCATAACTCCAGAACATTTGCATTCCAACAGAGATTGCGATCGGAAACAACACAAAATTAATTGAGCCAAAAGCAACTGCTGATATGTTTTAGAACTGTCACATTTAAAATATTGGCAATAATCTACATAGTAAACACTGTGCCCAAAAGAAGCACCACTCCACAACAATATTTTGGCAACCATCAAAAGTAGGACTCGTTTTAACTATTTCCAACTACAGCATCTGAAATTGAATGTGAAATATCTAAAATCAACATCAAGAAAGCAACAGGACCTCATAGTATTCTGTTAAATATTCTTAGGCTCACCATATTTTATACCCAAACAAGAAATTATTCATGTTAAAGTATATTCGGATTTGCCGATGTGCACATTTTGTAATACAAAGGAGGAATTCATGGACTTCCTCGCCAATTTTGTGGCTAGTGCCTCTATGCCACTATGTTATTGCCTTGAGTGAGTGAGTAAGTGAGTGAAATTCAAGTTTTAATTGTGTTTTTCGATTATGATCTACACCTTTGTCAATCGCTTGCTTTTTTGCCCTCGTATTTATATTAAAAGAATATAGGATGTTCGTCATGAGGGATGTTAGGTCAAACTCAAGACTATTAAGGCATGGCTCCAGTTTTGGCTGGAGCACACGTGGCTACTGATTTGTGCATTTAACACTTCATCAAACGCATTATACGGATTTGCCACTTCAAACTGCTAAAACATGTACCTGCTCAGCTTTCTATGCTTGGGCATTACAATAATTATTGTTTGATAGTGCTATAAGATATACTCCTTGGTTTATACGTTTCGCCAAATTTAATACTGAAACAATACCGTGCCAAGTTAAGATTTCTTCAAATGCCCAACTATAGAAATACATAAAGTTAAACTTCTACTGGATTGTAGATTTATATTATTTGGTTTTTAAAATGGACAGAAACTACTGCAATTTCGTTATGAAAAATAGGGCTAATTTGTTTCTGTTAATTAATGTCAAAAGAATAAAACACGTGATAAAATCACGTGATATTTTATGCCACAAAACCTTTTTACCCAATAAGTAATTGGGTTAAGTTTCATTAGCATTGGGTTAAAACTGATAAAGTATTTGGATTTAGTAGTGAAATTGAGTAATTTTTGCCTTTTAGCCATGCTTTAATTTTCGTGAGAAATAAGTCTATTGTTTTATGATTTTGTTATACTTGAAGTACATGTGTACGTTAAGTTTATTATTGCATTAAGGGTCAAAATATTATTACATTAGTGGTTAATTATTACATTAGTGGCTAATACTAATACATCTGTCTCTTTCTCTAAAACTTGATAATCCTTATTTTTCACCAAAGTTCTCATTATTTGTTGATAATGCTATATTTCACCATTTTTGCTAAATGTAGGAGAGAGTGTATGCAGTTCCAGAATGCGTATCACTTTTTGTGCTTTCACTAGCCACGAGCACTCTTAGATTGCCTATTTTTACTTTTATTGTATATATTAACAAATATATTTTGTAAAAATATAAAACATCTACCCTACACAAAACACTGAACTTTTTAAAAAAAATTCGATGGTCATTCTAGTCCACTTTTTAGACATGTACAAACAAGTATCCTTAAGCTTTTCGAACTAGTAACATATCAAGTTAGTATAATTATGTTTCAATTTTACAAACTATACTCCCTGCAGTTTTCAATGATTATATGATCTTATTCAGTGAAGTTCATATTCATAACGCAAGATAGAATGGTCTTCTTATCCACTTCCAAGTATTTGAACTAATTGCAGGAACTTTAATATTAGATTTTCTGGACCAAATTAACATCAAATATAATACCTAATTACTAGAATTGCTATAAAGCTTTTAATTAGTTTTAGCATTGTGAAAATTTCTGATTATTAAAATGTGCATGCATATATGTAGGCGGTAACTGCCTGTTTTTATGTTTTAAGTGTAGCTACTTCGGAATTCTTACCTTCTTTGTTACTTTTAGTATTGTAATTACATTCTTTTGACTCTTTTCCCAAAATCAAATACCGATCAAGATTATTTTAAACATAAAATAATACTGCCTCCTTGAGTCGTTTAACCTTAAGGGTTGTTCCAGGAAGCCAACGTGCACCTCCATCTTTTTTACTCACTGTACTTGTTTGTTGTATTGAGGGTGAAAGAAATAACGGTTGTTGATGTTGTTACTTTGTAGGCCAAGACATTGAAGGGTTAATTGTTATGGTATTAAAAACTAGAAGGAGAATAACACACTTTAGTATAAATCCTAGCGGTGATTATAGAAATGGTACGCACTGATTGGTTGAAAACTTCGTTTTCTCTGGCTATAATCACCGCGTGCTGAAATGTGTTCAGTATTTACCTGCTAGCTCGATACTTATCTTGGATATCGCGAGATATCGCGAACATTGATATCGTTGCTTCCGTAAAAATGGATATAATATACAAATATGATTTGACGCAGATGAATTGAACACTTAGAATATAAAAATAATATAAATAAAAACCTTTGCTGTATTTCACGATAACACATTATAATGTTAATTTTTATCAAAAGGTTCTAAATATATTATTTCTTTCATAAATATTTTGTTATATGCATTACCATCACAAATATTCTTAGTGAAAGTTTAGAAACATAATATGACCACATCCTGAGATTTGTGACACTTTTAACCCGAACCGCGTTAGAACCATTGCCAATCAACACGTAAAAACAATTCAATAATTGATACAAATTAACTATACATCGTGGATATCAAAATACAATTTGGTCTTTTAAATTTCCTGTAGTTTATGCATGATGTAGAGACCAATTATGGTCTATCTCTCAAATATGCATCTAGAAGATATAAAACATCGCAACATGACAGCAGGCTGCAAAAAAAATATTTTCCTTTCCTGAATAAATTGCTTAACTTACATGAAAAGAAAATATACATCTCTTTATTTTCAGGGACTGTCAGTCCAACGATTCCATAAAACTGCGACTTGTTATGTGTCAAAACTTCCATCAAACGAGCCCAGTCCGTCAGTTCTGAAACAAGTGCTGGAAAAGGTGAATAATTGCGGCTCCTAGTTTTTTTATATAGTTGTATCTGCTAACCTTTTTACCTGTAGAAATTAAACTTAGTCTAAAGGGGGGATATACACATAAGGAGTTTCCGCAAGAGTTTTTAAGTTGGTTATAATTGTTGGTCATTCAGTTTCAATATTTTGTTGAATTTTAACTTATTTTTATTTTCCAGAGCTCGTCAAAACCCCATGCCGTTACAAAGGTTGTGAATAACTGGATTCCAACCGGTTTCTATCCAAAACAGCGTCTAAGGAAGGAAGTCCTAGACTTCTGTGGCAAGTACCCCATTTACAAAATCAAACCTTTTGTTGGCTCCACTTCTATGGCGGTCAAACATAGCAAAGGTAAATTGAATGTAGTTTTGTGAATACTCTTTAAAGTAACTTTTAATAGGCTCCAACTAATAATATCCACATTTCAAGAAATGAAAATTAAAAACATTGAGATAGGAATTTATACAATAAACACATAGCTAGTAATCAATAGATCAATAATATACCAAAATATATTACCAGAGTTCTTAATGATGCTGAGGTTTGTGGTTTATTATTTTTTGCCCTTTCTTGAAACAGCCACAGATGTCTTTTTACTAAAAAAATCGTGGCAACTGAATGATTTAAAGGAAACTTCAAATAAAGATATTCTTTCTAAAATTGTAAAACCTTTATTGATTTCTTATACTTACCGAGGTCAGTTTCGTGTTTTTAAAAAAAAAGAAGTGTAAGAAGAGGTAGCAAGTGTGCTTTTTTACTGTGAGAGCAAAACAATAATATGTCAGGTGTTTGACGTGAGGTCATTGCATCAATCGCGGACCCTTGAAAATGTTCTGTCGATTTAGTCTCGAAGTCGATTTAAACACTTCAGGCCCAGTTAAAAACTTCTAAATTGTTTATCATTTCAATAAATTATTTTTTAATTACATTAAACGAGAATAATCAATTGTTGCGTGTACCGGATTGGACTATCTATTCGGAAAACGCAAAACAAAAGGAAAGAACATAGTTACCATTACGTCCGGCGCTCGTTTTCTATTTTCGCTACGCATTTTAAGTAGAAGCAAGCAACATGGCTTAAAATCTATGTCTTGTCCACTTCAAATGTTTTGATATCTGCCATTAAAACTGTCCCTTGCTGGGGTTTGACAAAAAATAATGAAATTAAGATATTCATAACCTTTGAGGTAGGCAACAGCACAATTCTTAATCAGGATGGTAATACAAAGATTTTATGCTATGTTCCCTGCTTCTATTCAAAATGTTTATTAGAAATTGTTTTTGGTGAGCTGAACTGCCTCCTGATTAGTGATTTTTTATAATCGAGCCATTTTCGTACTACGAAAATCTTTGCTGACAAACAACCTATGTACGTGATGTTGTGTATTGTTATCATCTTTGGGATGTCTTGCTTAAAGAGTAATTAACAAGCACAATAATTGAGGCAGCTAA
Source organism: Zoanthus sanctaehelenae (assembly GCA_028564885.2). Classification (NCBI taxonomy): domain Eukaryota; kingdom Metazoa; phylum Cnidaria; class Anthozoa; order Zoantharia; family Zoanthidae; genus Zoanthus; species Zoanthus sanctaehelenae. The sequence continues at coordinate 9,005 of JAOTRI020152886.1, forward strand.
GAATTTAGTCATAACCTTTTCCTTTTTTTCTTGTTTCGTCAATCTCAAAAATGTCCTTATATACAAACTTTTTTCAACATTTACATCTATAAATGGTTAGACCTCCGTGTCCTCTCAGATAAGAACATTCAAAAACGTTAAATCGTATGCCCAATCTCTCGACACTCTATCGGGAGACATAAAACAAAACAACGCACTTGTCGGAAAGAGTAGGGTATTGATCACGGTGTTATGGTCTTTGTTCTTCTCGGTTGTTTCAAATTAAACATGTGAGCCCTTGGTACGGACTCTTTAAGAGCCACAATTGTTAGAAACTCTATATTTATTAATTTTGTAAAACGCTTAAAGCTTTAATAATGTATAAACGCGATGTAAATTGCTGTTTATTTTTATTATTATCATTATAATTATTATTATTATTACTGTTATTATTATTATTACCATTATCATTATTATTATTATTATTATTAATATTAATATTATTAACATCATAAAATGGCAGTGTAAACTTTTGGATCCCCAGATTTTACAAATATATTTAAACTGAGGTTGGGCGGCGAGCCGTAACCAACCTTAGCAACGACTAAAACCAACAATTCTAGAATAAATCTATGTACGAATATAAAAGTAATAATATTAATTTAAAATCTCTAGATAAAAATATATAAAAACATTGTAAGCAATAATAATATAATATTAATTATACTTTTAATACTTTAGCTGCTTCAAAAATAACTTATAATAATATGATAGAGTTTTAATTTAAATGTCCGAATTTAAATAACTGTTTTTTCAAAATCGATATCCTATGATTGGTCAGCAGTTTAGCTTAAAATGCCTTCCAATGTGAAAGAGCTGTTGCCACCGACAAGCCGCTCTTTAATGTAGTTATATTCAACTTCCCTTGAATATCTACCAAGAATATCAATAAAAATATTGTACTGTTTAATCAGGTGTCCTTGCATGGTACCTGTTTTTTAGCTCCCGACGCAGTTAACCCTTTTCCAGCAATACCGCCCTAAAAGGTTACTGGAATGCTCACTAAGTTAACAATTTCAATCTTTGCTAAACAAAAGAAAGATGTTTCGACTTTGGTTTTAAAGCAAACTGTAGT
>JAOTRI020152906.1:0-10116 GCA_028564885.2 Zoanthus sanctaehelenae
TTCTTTGACTTTCAAGCGCATTCAAGTACATCCTGTCTCCTTCCACTAAAATTTGGTCAACTATAGCAGTATCCCAGTGCTGCACTGGAGACGATCCTAGCTGTATCTAGACGACTGCACACAACAGCGCTGAAAAACTCATAAAGGAGCATTGCCTTCCCCTGGAAATTTCACTAAAACGTTCGTGAATTGATGACCACTTCCAGCGATCGATAAAATTGCGTTTAGCATGATAACACTGTTGAAAAAACTCACCTGATCGACGATGAATCAGTGGGCAACCATGAACTTCTGCTCCATCAGTGGGAAACAACGTGGGCTGAGCACGCACAATTCGAAAACTACTGCCGCTGATCCACCGTACTGCAGCTACTCAAAATCATCGCCACCGAAAAAAATCGGATCGAGAGAAGTCACAGTATATAAACAGCCCAGGCCCCACGCGGTCAGTCAGAATTAGTGTTGCTTCGCTAAGGCTTCGCATCAATAAATCTTTTTATTAAGCATTTCGTAAAGGAAAATTTTATGGTACTATAAGAGCTTACCAGTATAGTTTTAGCTTTTTAAATGTTGCTCAAAATCCGGCCGACTTTTGGAAGTTTGTCAATTGTCCCCCCTTTACCCTTTCAATCCCAGTTGAAATATTAAGTTCTCCCAACTTGAGCTCATACTTTTGATTGGACAAGCTTGAGAGAATTTCACATTTAATATTCAGTAGTTTGCTTTGTTTGATCAATTCCCATTTTTTCATAACCAAATGTCCTAGTTTTTATTTGTTATGTAAGGAGAAGTTGAGTGTTGATAACTGATTGGAAGTGAAAGGGTTAAGCTAATCTGCTAAAAATGGTGCTTTTACAAAACTTTTGAAAAATTGAAATTTCTCGTTGGAAATATTGTTTCCACCTGATTATCAAACTCATTTTTAATCCAAAACTTGGATTTCAACGATGTTTTCTTTTCTTGGATTGGTAATCGTTACGTTATCCACCAAAATCTTGCATAAACATTGTTTTCCAGATTCTTTTCGCACCGTTTGTAAGTCCCAAACGAAAATACAAAAAATGGGTAGTCATGCCTGGACTACATGTAAGCTATAAAATTCTTGCCTTAGGCGAGTGATATAAAGCAAACCGTTCTTTCAGTAGTCTAATTTGAAATTTCCAAAACGACCGTCCTCTTGGGCACCCTGTGTAACTTCTGTAACCCGACGCATGTCTGCTTGGGTACCCTGTGGTTATTAGTTACGCTTTCATCCTTTTACACAAAACTATGACAAAGTAGCTACCGCTAATATCAAATGTAGCTTCAAAAACAATGTTCATGCAAGATTTTAATGGAGAAACAAATAAAGATATTAAATTTTCAACCTCGAATATTGCATATCTAGCGTTCTGTTTGGTTCACTCAATCTTGGTTATCAGCTCATATACCGAATGACCATATATGGAAACTAACAAGAAATTTATTAAAAGTTTTTTGCTATTTTCAACTATTGAAGGGTTCGGAAAACTCATAATTAAACAATTATTCCATTCGCGCTTGTTGGATATGAGATGATAATTTACCATCTCATATCCAACGCGAAGGCGGACATGGTTGGCGCAGTTGGTAAGATCTCTGCTTTCCAACCACGAGGTCCGGAGTTTGATCCCGGCACTTTGCCGAGATTTGAATCTTTGTGTGTCCTTCTTTTCCGCCTAAGCCAACCCAGCTTTATATCCTCCCGGGGTTGGTAAATGAGTACCAGCGTCTGGGAGCTAACCTGCAATGGATTAGTGTCCCGTCCAGGGGGAGTCAAAGACTCTAATCCGCTTAACACTACAGAAACCGGAGATAAGCGCCGGCTCCATGGGCCACTGGGCTCGAAAGGATTTAGCTAGCATATCCAACGCGTGTTCTTGGATTAATTGTTAAATATATGTTCTCTTATGAAAGTACGATAGAAGGTACACTTTTTTATATCCTTACTTTGTAGTCACAATATGAAGAGCTACCAGACCTTCCTTCAGCTTCGACGGCCCCCAAAGAGCCCGAACCAGTCCCAGAAGATAATCTTTATGAAGATATCGGATCTACTGAGCGAGCTCCACAACCTGTGTCTCAGCGAAATGCATATGAAGAGGTTTCAGCTCTTGCTCCGCCTCCGAGAGAGGAGCAGCTGTATGAAGAAGCTGGTTCTCCAATAGCGGTATTTTTTCTTTTTACTGGTTTTTATTACATAGATATGAGTGTTTCACTGAAAAATATTACATAGATATGAGTGTTTCGCTGAAAAATATTACATAGATATGAGTGTTTCACTGAAAAATATTACATAGATATGAGTGTTTCGCTGAAAAATAAGCCACACGTAGATTTCATTTAAAACTTCATCAGGGATACGAGTGACATATTTTCCATATCTTCACTAATGACGATATCGTTGACGTCAATCCTTCGTTTTTCCCGTCTTTTTCGTTTATGTTTTTGGAAACACTCGTATCTATGCAATAAAAAGAAAATCACTCATTTGCTCGAACATATGAAGTTTATCTTCTCGTAAAAAGATAATTTCTTCCATTTTTAACCCCTCGAAGATAAACTTCATATGTTCTCGCCTCCGTGTAATATCCCCTATATACAAAATATAAAATTATAAAAGATGAAAGAGTTCTACAAAATATTGATTGATGAAGAAATAAATGATTTCTTAAAACGATTGGTCCTGTATCGAGGTCTAGTTAACAACCTTTTGTGTCTAAGTGAGTATTTAGTGTTCACATTAAAAGCGGGCAGTTCAATTTTAGTTGGTTCATAAGGGCACTGTAGGGTTACGAAGAGTAAATACCTTTCTTACCATCTGATCTATGAATCTATTCACAGCAGTTCAATTTTTGTTGGTCCTTAAGGTCACTGTAGGGTTACGAAGAGTAAATACATTTCTTACCATCTGATCTATGAAGCTGTTCATAGCAGTTCAATTTTAGGTAGTCCTGAAGGATATTATTTTGCATTCTCAGTAGCTGAGCTATGAGTTTTTATCTGTTTGATAAAGGTCGATGTTAGTCTTTCCATTTAAGTCGCTACAGCATTCTTAACAATTATCCAAGCTACGAAGTCACTACTGTTGTGAACAGGTCCTTTTTGTGGTGTTAAATTATTAGGAACATTATTTTACAATGCTTTTACGATATTGTTATATAAATAGCTACATCAATTTTAAAAGTACTGGCTGCAACTTTTTATGGGTACAAATCCCCTTGAAACTTGAATTTTGTCAAGCCTATCTTTCACAACAACTTAAATTGTCTACCAAAGTGCCAACAGTATAATGCTGTTTGAAACGTTGTTAAAAACGTTTTGTAGATGAAATTATGGCTCCATTTTGCTTCTATTGTTAGTGCGGTCAAATTACCACAACAGCAACTATTAGTCATGTGGTCGACTGTGTTCTATTTGCTGGAGCACTGTGGAGATGAAATCAGTGACTTTGAATTCAAATCCAAGGTCTTAAAGGTAAATTTGTAAACATAAGATGATTTTATTGCTTATCACTTTAAATGAGTTAAAAACAACAAGAACGCGGAAAAAATCCGAACCAAAGATGGTTTTTTGAATCCACAAAACCTCCGCGTTCTAGTCGGATTCTTTAACCACTGATCTACTAGAGGCTCTGCAGTGAGGAAAAGGTAGTGAATTTCTGTGGATTTATGTGCATCACTTAATTATATAGGTTGTGTAGCCGCGCGGTGCAGTTTCAATTCAGACCCATAAAATCAACCTTTGCTCACCATAGAATCTCCATGTCTTTAAATCATGTAATTATTGTTTCACCTTTAATACACTTTCTAAATATTAAGACAATCCTTATAAAGCAATATATAAATATTGGAACTTGCTTAACATATCTCATCTTGTACGGAGTTTAGTTTTGTACAATGACAAATCTTTTTATAAAAGTTACAAAAAGATAAAATGCCTCTCTAAACTGATATGTTTTGAATAATATTAGTGATAATCTTTTTATAATATCTCCTTATTCTGGTCATTGGTGAAAATCAACTTTCAAATAATGTATATGTTGTTAATACAATGTTTTCAGTTTTGTTTTGCTTTGTAAACTATTTTAATAAGATTGGTTGTTTAGCGATAACCATACAGTCAAAGGGAAGTAAACATTGAAACTTTCCCAAGCCCTCAACTGACTCTTTTCTATCTTCCACAGACTGCTGTACGAATTGCCTCGTCCAATGAAGAAAGCGTTCCTCCTGCCATCTACAATGCTATTATGAGAGGTCTGGAGCGAGTCGTTGTTTCGTTTGCTCTTTCTACTGCTGAATCAGATTCGTTGGTGAAATTAAGTGTTGACAGGTCAGTAGTTTCTTATCTACGATTAGTGAACATAGTCTTGTTGAGGCGACCTTGTAATTGACTCTTCAGATGCGTTCAAAGGCACTGCTCAGGGTTTTTATGGAAATAATATAGAATGATTTTGCTGCAGTGAACACAGTGTAAACGAACATGCAATACATCTGATATTTTGGTGATCCAGATTGTCACATGTCATCAATACCATCATCGGCTTCCATGATCAGTCGTGTTATTAGTTAATCATATCGGACCATATCAGATGGTAAACTGGTTGTTTGACTAAAGCGTGTTATTAGTTAATCATATCCGACCATATCAGATGTTAAATTGTTTGTTTGACTAAAGCGTGTTATTAGTTAATCATATCCGACCATATCAGATGGTAAACTCGAAAAATCAGGTGTAGGAAGTATAGGTTTTTTTCCTACCCTTAAACGGTTTCTTTACAAGAACCTACACAACTCATTTTTTCTCTTGTATTGGCTATCACTCGTTTTATAATCAATTCAGTTATTTGTGTAAAAAGTTTAGTTTTGTATGCTATTGTATTTCTATGAGTGATTTAAAAAAATAACGCTAAACAAAATTACAAAATATGCAGTCTCGTTCGTAAGACCTTTAACTATTAGATAGGAAAATGGGTTATAAATTCGACCAAAGTATTTGTTGTTGGGGTGGGTAGTAGAGGCAACATATCAGAAATTATTATATGATTCAGAGCTCTGTCCAAGGCTTCCTTCGTGCTTAACACTGATACGTGTCTTCCTGTTCGTGTAAAATATTTTTAGTTGTTTTCTTTCGCTGTTCAGACTGGCAATTCAGAACCCGCAACGTGTTGTTTCGGCTTTAGGACTCCTTGTCACGTGCATGTACACAGGTATGGTGCAAATTAGTTTTAGATTCTTAAGTAAATCAATCATCATCATCATTATAAATCACTATCATAGTCATCAACACTATGATCATAGTCATCAATGTCGTCATCATTGTTTTCATCATTGACATCATCAAACCATAGCAATTTCTTCGATTTTATTTTTATCAACATATGTTATCATTGTTTCTATATGTATTAGAATTTATCAAGGTTTCCTAGAAATATCAATTTTGTTTGGATCTAGTCATGTTTAATTAAAAAAAGGATTTACGTGAAACTCTAACAAAAGGTTTATAACATTTTGTTACCGGAAAATATTCTCATTATGATATTCCTTTCAATATGTTCCAAGGTAAAATAGGTGACAGAGCGGGTGGTCTTGTTCCAACTAGCGACAGCACTGACTTTCCAACGGAGGACAGATTGCTTGTGGCAATGGAGAGAGTTACAGTACTTTTTGATAGGTATGACTTTTTTTGTTATCTCGTAACGCGTCTCACCTAACTGCACTATATTTGCTCATTTTAGGGACAACTGGTATGTAGTCAATAAAATAATTTCCTTTTACGGTTTCTCTGGATCGATTCGCTCTCTGGATGGAAATTCTTAAGACCTGGGCCCAGTTGTTTAAAAGACAATTAGCACTAACCCAGGGTTAAATGATTAATCCACGATCTCGTTTCAAATCTTACAAGGAAAAATTTTAGCTGTAAACAGTCTTCATAAATAACCGTTTACTATTTCTTAAAGAACAAAATCTTGTTTGAAGTTTTGCTTATTCCAGGAATAAACTTAATCAGCCTTTGACGAACTGGGCATTTGACTCTAGTTTTTGTAGATAGTCGTGCTCTAATCTAAAATTTTTTGTATAGGTTCTATATTCAATTAAAATGATTTCGGAAGACACTTAACTGGATTCTTAATTTTCTTGACTGGATTTTAAATTCTCTTACCTGGATTCTAAATTGTCTTACCTGGATTCTGAATTCCCTTAACAGGATTCTGATTCCCTTAACGGGATTCTGAATTCACTTGACTGGATTCTGGATTCCCTTAACAGGATTCTGAATTCCCGTGACTGGATTCTGGAGTCTCTTCACATGAATTTTAAATTTCTTTTATTTATTTGTTTTTGAATATCTGCTCTGGATATTGAGTTCTTTTGATCTGAATTTAGATTATCTTGACTGGACATTCTCTTGAATGGATTGCAAAATATCCTGGTCTGGATTCTGGATTCTCTTGACTGAAGTCTGTATTCTTCTTCACTGGAATCTGGATTCTTTTTACTGGAATCTAAAAATCCTCTTGACTGGATTCTGGATTCTCTTGACTGGAGTCTGTAATCTTCTTGACTGGAATCTGGATTCTTTTTACTGGATTCTAAATTCTCTTGACTGGAATCTGGATTTGCTTGACTGGAATCTGTATTTTCTTGACTGGAGTGTATTCTCTTGATTGGAATCTGGATTCTCTTGACTGAAATCTGACTAGAATCTGGTTTTCCTTGACTGGATTCTAGATCCTCTGGACTGAATTCTGGATTTAGGTGACCGGGTTTTGTATCATCTTAATGGAGCCTAAATTATCTTGAATGAGTTGTGAATTTTCTTGTTTTGATTTTGGATTCTCTTCACCGGAGTCTCGATTCTGTTGAACGGATTATGTATATTTCTTGATTGGTAACTAAATTTTCTTAACTGGATTCTGGATTATTTTGGCTGGATCCTGTTTTGTTAACCGGTTTCCGAATTACCTTAACCATGCAATGCTGACCGAGATTTATATGAATAGCAGTTGTAATTGTTATCTATTCACAGAATTCGAAAAGGCGTCCCATCAGAAGCGCGTATTGTGTCACGTGTTTTACCCAGGCTCTTACTTGATTTCTTCCCGCCCCAAGAGATAATGAATAAAGTGATTGGAGAGTTTTTGTCCAGTCAGCAAGCGCATCCAGACCTTCTGGCTGTGGTTCTCTTCAAGGTAGGCTTCAGGCTCAGTGGAGAGGCATAATGTTTGAATAAGTGTGAACCAGTTTTGTATTGCTTTTCTATTGCTTTACGAACCATTACAGACGTTGCTTTATGAAGTATAAGTCTATTTTGAATGTTAGCTCAAGGGTAATTAGAAAGAATTCAGGATTATAAACCGACGTGTTTTTGCAATTCAAAGACTTTCAACCTGCTGAAGCTGTCAATGATTTTGGGGAAAATGTTTTTATACACAAGCCATCGAAGATAGCGAGTTGAGGACATTTCCTTCAAGGCTCGCCCATCATGATCGTACTGTTACACGCCTAATCCGTTTAGGTTGCGTGTCAATAGTCACACACATAAATTTGGCATAAGTTAATGACCTCCATTTCGTATGGCTTATCAAAGAGATACTTTAACCCGCCCTGAAATTAAAATGTCATTATTCCATCAAAATTGGAAAGGTTATCATAAAAGTAGCATCCAGTTTAATTGTCGTTTGTTAAACTACGCGTTTCACTTAAAACGTTTTTTGCAGTGATTTTTATTTAGTGAGGTAATGTGCTTTGAGTAAAAATTTCAAATAATTATGCACTTGGATTAGCATAACTAGTTCTTATTTTTGCTTATAATAACAACATTCGTGATATAAAATAGTTGTTGTGGTTTGTGCCCAGGTTTTTGAAGGCTTGCACACTCAAGGGCAGTACGCAAACGTGAAGGACTGGGTCATGTTATCCCTTGGAAGCTTTATACAGAGGTAGGGTTTCAAACACAGTACTTGTTTGATCAAACTCGTTTCACCTTTAAATTTGGTTTTAAGTAACAAAGAAGAAAATTTCATTTAGAATATCAATATAAATTGTCGTAACGTATAAGAAAAGGGAATAGTTAATAAATATTCTCTCTTTGTATACGGTGTAAAATTTACACATTTATTCCAAATTTTTTTTAGAAACACCTGTTTACCGCTAGTTATTACCTGAATAGAAAACAACTGTCGCATTAGAGCTTCAATACTATCTAAGCTTTAACATATAAACAGAGTTGCCGGATTTCTTTTGCATTCAAATCATTCAATCTGCTGTTGAACTCTATGAACAAATTTAGTTATCAAAAATACATTCTTCAAACGCCTTATTCTGTCCTCGCCTTTTCAGTACATAGAGCGTCTGACCTGTAATCAGGTCATGGGTTCGATTCCGTTAGGAACTGAAAGGTTTTTCTTCTGAGAAATGTTACATGGTGGCGCGAAAATATTAAGTTTATCTTCGAATGGTAATTTAAATATTTCACGAGTGAACGCAGCGAACGAGTTAAATTTTTTTCCACGAGAAGATGAACTTCATTATGTTCAAACCAACGTGTAATTTTTTTTTATTTCATAGATTCGAGTGTTTCAAAAATATAAGAATTAGCCGAAAAAGATGGGATAAAAAAAAGGAATGACGTCAATGATATCTTCCCTATGAGGATATGGAAAACATGTGACTTATATCCCGGATGTAGTTTTAAATGAAATAAACGAGTGGAGTATTTTACAGTAAAATACACGTGTTTATGTAATATTGTCTCAATATCTCAATATCTTCTTCTTTAATATCCCGTCTTTTGTTGTAGTTTATGTATGATATGACATAAAGAGGTATTTTTCTGGTTTAAATGGACACATACAGCATAGTACTGGTTGATTCATTTTTAACACAAAAGCGTTATTAGTGTAATAACTATCATTAATTACACGGCGTCGCCCTACTTGCAGGACCCCCCTCGCTATGGCTGTATGGAGTCTAACTTGTTTCTTTATCAGTGCGTCGACGAACAAGTGGCTGAGGGCACTGTATCCTGAACGATTGGCACAGCAAGATCAACGTCTATATATTTTTCTATTATTATTATTATTATTATTATTATTATTATTGTTGTTGTTGTTGTTGTTGTTGTGGTGGTGGTGGTTTTAGAATCAATACTAACGCTATAAAACAAGATGTTTCGGCGTTAATATACAAATAAAGTTGTTAAAAAAATTTAATATACTGAAGGCGTAGACAACACAAATGGGAATTAATATGTAATAAACAGTTTTGCTGGAGTCTTGGCTAAGTGATTTAGTTTCTAATTAGCAGTATCTCATACAAGAGGCATTTCCTAAACGGATCACAACTTGTTCATACAGGTTGGTCGGTTGCCGATTGAGCTTGTTTTCCCTTTGTATATTAACGTAATTTTTTTTATATTTATTACACTGGTGTTTCGCCACCGAAACGTCGTGTTTTTATAACGTTAGTTATGGTAAGTAATTTTTTCTTTAGTGTTATTATTCAACGTTTTCCTCCAGTTCATGGTGTTTTCTCGGTTCTCTTATGCCAAGCCGTGGCTAAAGGGGTAACACATGCGTACTGCACTTTTGATTATGTCAGTAATTCCTTCGGTTTTTGCCATGTTCTTTCCTTCATAAAAGTCATTACTTCAAACTCAAGAGTTACGGTTATCATCCGTTTCAGGACTGTACAACCTACCTCTGAAATATTCTACCGAAACATATCAAATCTGTTGCAACTGTTAACTGTTATAAGTCTCAAACAATATTATTGTGTTTATCAGTGATTTATGAACTTAACTTTGAAAGATTTCCGCACGTAATTGGCAGAATGGGTAAGCTAGAGGATGTGGATATCAAATATTTTTGTGCAGCTGCTCTCGACTTTTACACAAAACAGGTATTGAAGTATTTTAAATCCTAGGTATAAATAGCATACTCTCCAGTCCCAACAGGTATTGAAATATTTTAAATCCTAGGTATAAATAGCATACTCTCCAGTCCCAACAGGTATTGAAGTATTTTAAATCCTAGGTATAAATAGCATACTCTCCAGTCCCAACAGGTATTGAAGTATTTTAAATCCTAGGTATAAA